>DWIJ01000146.1:0-13545 GCA_018248315.1 Chioides albofasciatus
GTGTCCGACCCGCGTATCGCGTCGCTGCGGGACCGCGTGCTGCAAGGCCGCAGTACTGGTCGCACTGAGGTGCAAGTGCTGTCGCCTATTACAGGTATGTGGTCTGCATGACTGGAATAGTATGTATGGTGTAGTATGTATAATTAGGCGTTAGTAGATGATAATGATGATGTGTAGTATACAGTACTGCGTGCGTTGCCAGAATTTGGTAATGCACTCCGTGATTTTTGATGAAAGAAAAGGATTCAAGTTGCACGCATGCGGGTGAAAACCGTAAGCGAAAATGCCTTTTTAATTAGTTCTTTTTGAATTTCTATTGCATAGATCGGTCTTTGCTTGTTTGGTACTTATGCACACTTGGTTGTGATTAATTGCAAGTAATTTAAATATGTGGTATTAGCTACGAATAACATCTTATCCTTTTATATGGATTCCTGAGTTTCTTCTTGTTAAGTTACTTTTACACTTTTCAAACAACTCACACAGCTAAGAGCCGCGGCTGTATGTGTTTAAGTCTTCCTTTTGTCCAACTGTGGATTTAAAACGTGAATGCGTTAAAATTAAATGTATGCAATTATACATTGTAGAGAAAAAAGGTATTTACTGTCTCCTTTATCACAATTATTCATATCTTTTCTGTATTTTAAGACTTATATATGTATGTCATGACCTACTGATTATGATTATTATAACTACACTATATCCAGTACATAATGACAAATTTATTTTTTATATAGAACAATATATCACAGCATTACTAGTCCTAGTAGCTTTATGTTTGGTAATATGGTATGTAGTCTATTTAGGATGTTTTATATTTAGTAGTTAAAAAGTCCTTTAGTCATTGATTTGAAGGTCCCACAGAATCTCATCCATCTCATCCACCCCGTTATTGTTACAATGACAAGGATTAGGCCACAAGACATTATTTTTTAGTCCGTTATTAACAAGTATGAAATGTTTATGTAGTCTAATTTCATATACGATCGCACGGAAACGGATTAAAGCTTTACAGTTTTATTTGCGAGATTGGCCTCCGGAAAAGTCATAAACCAAGATGAGTAGTAACACATATGTTGGATATATAAAAATACAACCGGCCAAGTGCGAATCAAAACATCGGATCGTACTGGTGTTCCGTATCACCACACAATACCTGTCATTTTTACGCTGTTGCGGAGCTTTTTTTAAATATAAAAGTAGCAGACTATAAGCGTATCATCTGATAACTGACGGTTAGTGGCCACTGCCGCCCGTAGACATCTGTAATCCACATACAAGACTGAAGCACTACAGAATACAGACACATTGCTATCCTTGAAGATAGTCCTCGTTGGAACGTATGATACTTAGGTAAGAGTGTCTTCCTTACCATGACTCCGTGGTATACCACCGTCATAAACAAAGCTACATATACATTACATAAGTTGGCTTAAATTTACACCACAATGCTATCTGATATGTTAAACAAAAATATTTTCTTCAAGTTCGGATCCCGGGCTAATAAAATTGGTTAATGTGATTTCAACTCCTACATAACACGATTTTGTTAAAAATTTGAATATTATCGACAGTGTTATTTTCTTCCATAAAACTATATTGAATTTCTTTCAATAGGTTATCTTACAGAGCTCTTAAAAACTAAATTCCCCTTGCACTGTAAATACTTCGTGACCCTTACTTGGGTAGTTACTTATTATTAAAACAAATAAAAAAAACGTTACATAATGGTTTTTATTCTTATATTATCATAAAAGAAAATGTTTTGCTCCCAAACCCCAAATTTTATTGGCAAAATTCGTAAGTGAGCTGTAATTGTTTATAAATATGATATTCCCGTAACATTGAAAGCGTAAGTATTTTAAGAGGACTGTTAAACCGCGTTTGATCTGCGTTTTATGATAGTTAGACGATAAAATAGCTTACATTTGCCTTAATAACGTATACAGGGCAAAGCAGACTCGCACTGTGTGAAAATCGTACGAAATAATCTTAAACCGTAACTTTATAAAGATAACCGTCAAAATTGAATGTCTAAATTTATTTTTAGTACTAGAACTGTTTAGTATACTGTCTCGTTTCCTTAATTAATATCAAAGATTGTAATTAAATACGATGAACGAAGTGGAGGAAGAAATGAGTGTTATTTCGCGCAATATGCTTGAAATAAATTAGATTTTTATGTTATATTCTACGAATATACTTAGATGATTAGTGAGTTAGAAACCAGTAAAATGCTAAACTCAGCCCTTTTACCAATCGAACGGAGACCAGAAACAAGTTTAAAGGTGGATAAAGTTATATAGTGGTGATATATTTTAAGTTATGAAGCGCTTTAACTTATGTATGTATACCTTAGAGGTCACAACACAACTGTCACCTCAGCATCCTCAGATGAACATCAATCTTATATAGAGGTCAAGTTGAACTAATATACAAATGGGCAGTACGATTTGAACCTAATTGTCCAGAAAAAATCTAATATTTTCAGATGAATGTAGGTATGCATGCATGAGTATTTTTAATGAATAATCTTCTTTGGCTCCTAGATAATTTATTCAGCCAAATCATTAGATAAATCTGCCAAGTGAAAAGTCATGCCGAGCAATTATCCTAAACAGACAAGACAAGCCTTATCAATTCGGTAAAATAAACATACTACCTTACAACATACCACACAGTAGGTAGATAATAGCAAACCGTAGCCAATACGTGCAGAGCATACCATAGTAAACATTCCAGATACCAAAATAACTGTTTTGTAACCGGCTTTATTTCTAATTTTAAATGAAATCAATATAAAGAATGTATCGATAGGACTCGTGTAACGCTCGCTTCGATTCTTGTACTTCTTTTCAAAAAACTTAAAAAAAAGGTCTATAAAGCTATCTACAAGTGAACTTATATCTACTATAGCAATAGCACCAATTCCAAAGTGGTTGCCCGCAAATTTTCATTAACTGCAGCGGTGGTAAATTCTTCCGTGACTGACCGGCTTTGGTAGACCTCAGGGCCCAGATATAGCTATGCATCTTGACTAATTTCAAATACACAGCGTACTAGTGTCTTCTTCGGTTCTATACAAAAGCTATGTATGTTATTAACAGTTTTTTTAGAAGTAGGAGAAGCAGTCCACCTGATGTTAAGTAGCTACTGCCGCCCGTGGACATCTGCAATCAACTCGGAACAAGGTCATCGGAAAAGTACCTCTTCCCTACCACACTAAACCAAAACACAGCGGCGCTTAACACTAGATACTGTTATTAGACAGAAATAGCTGTGGCGGTGGTACCGCCGCACCACAGAGGGTTCTACATGGTTCTACGACCCTTAGACAGAAAGTTCAAGTACCTACATTTATTTTAAGTAACTTGCTACACAATCTTTACATTCTTAATTGACAAAATACCTATGTGTTTTTTATTTTCGTGCAAAGTTTATTGCCGTCGCCTCGAGCCGCACGTGCGATGTCCTTAAATCAAAATTAAAAACGTATTTTTGGCATTTATCAATAAATGGCCGACAACTGTGTGAATCTACCAATTTTCAGGGTCTTGGCACATTCTCGACCGGAAAGTGTTACTGGTATACTAGAATCTGGAAAGGAAGTCGGGTTCTTTATGCTCACAGATGCCAACATTTTAATGATGAAGAAAGCTTTTCCGTCCAACAACTGGTTTAAGAATATTTTTCTAACAACATCTGAATAATATATAAGCTTCGACATGTGATTGTAGTCCATTTGATCGATTTGAAATAATTAAAAAAACAGTTAGATTGGTTTAAAAGTGGCACATTGACATTCGTTTTTATCTCTTAAGCGAAATAAACTTCATAAAAAAGAATAAGCTACAGCTTTAAATGTGAGTTAAGTAATCGGAAAACCAGCTATACGTGGTACCACTTTGTTATGATGAAGGAACGAAAGCTGAAAAATCCTACGGCTAAAGTTTAAGCTCCAAAAAGGTATCAAGCAGTAGCCAGGGGACATTAATTAAAGGTACAAACCTTCGCACGAACTAAATACCTAAACGGGAGTGTCATAGCCAGTAGTCAAACCGGAGTTTTTGAATGCTGAAAGTAATTAAGTCAATGTTAATTTAAATTAGAAATTACATAAACAATCGTAAAAAATATTGTATAAGTTCCACAAGTTATCTGAATTCGTAATACTTTCATAAAATCAAATTAATTCCTGTGACTGACTTAATAACAGGTCATCGATTCTAATAATGTTTGCGATTTTTTATTTATAAGTGATACCTACTGACACGATTAATCTGCCATCTCACAAATTAAGATGGGTGAAGCAAAGGCATACAAAATTATAATTTGTTTAAGAGGGATATTCTGATTTATAATGCTTTTAGCCTAATGAAACGGGCAATCGGAACCACCGGCGCGGGACGGTACCAATCGTGTGCGGCGTGCATTGTACTCGCTAAAAACTGTACGATGCTCCAGCGCAAATATAGCTCAGCTTATCATTCTCCAGAAATGAATCGTCGACAGGGCCGGATTCTGTCTTGTCTTTAATTCCCTGGAGAAATCCTGGATCTACAAATTTGAAGCCACCTTAAAAACACTCAAAAACAATTTCTCCAAAAATGGTAAACGTGCGGAACTTAACATCGTTGAATCATCGGATTCGGAGAAAATTCGGCGTAAACAAAAAATATAGTGGGACAAACCCGTCACAGATTCCGAGCTGACATGCAATTAATCCTGACGCGTCGCCAAAACGAAAAATAGATTTTTGCTTGTTTCGTTATAATTATTTCAGCTTTGTTCCTCAAAGTCCCACTCAGTAGTGACTGAAACGCGTTAGAGGCCAGTTCAAGATGTTGAACTCGTCGGAAGGTACCAATTTGGTGGCAACCTACTTCATCCTTTTGCTTCTTCTGGTCTCCTTGTGGGCGTTGTATTCTGCCTTTTAAAAACCGTAAGTTTTTTATTATATTCGAAGTATTTTGAAGCGTATAATACCTAATCTATTTATCTAAGTCTACTACTTGCCTGCTTGCATTGATTTTAAATTAGAGGAAGCAGCTAATCAAATATTCTCAAATTGAATTCTTCACAATTGTAAATACGAATATTTCATAAGCTTACCACGGAAACCATTTGTCTAACGTTTCATAGAATTATTACTGCATCACTAAAAAGCGAGCATGACAATAATATTTTAATCCAGCTATCCACAGCGGGCTTTCGAGATGCCTGAAGAATTGTAATTTATTACAATGCGTGTAGCCCATCCGTTTCGGATTTAGAACAAATTTTTCTTGCAGTCACTTTGTCATGTTGTTTTTTTTTCACGAATACCGCTTTCTTTGAGTTTTTTTACAATTCAAACTCTTGCAAGATGCAACTATATTTTTAACTGGATCTGTAGCAAATACATTAATTATTTTTTGTATAATATTGAAATCGTAGTGCTCACAGTTCTGCGTCCTATGGCAAAAATTAAATATATATAAAATTAAGAAACGTCAGGCGCGGTCAGAAGGGTCAGACGGGTGAACTCTAATGGTCATATATCATGTGCTTCAAAAAGCATACTAAGCCATTTGCCTTGATTGTTACTATTGGCAGTTGTAAAGCCTTGTCTGAGGTTTAAAGGGTCGCTTGGTAACTTTCAACATCGGTTTACCAATAATCTGTATCTTCCTGCACGAATCCACGTTTGAATGACTTCAGACCTTCCACAGTTGATAGAGCAAATAAAACGATAATCGTTTACAAAATAATAAAACACTACAACCTACAACAAACTTTGGTTAATTCGTTCAGGCACACTGGTTGGACCGATATTGAAGTATTATTTTTATGAAAAAATTGTATAAAAAACTTGTAACAAAGCTTTTACTTACATATGATATAAAAATATATATACTTCACCGCATAGTCCCATACCTACTAGGATTTCGTCTGGAGTTGGGACAAGAAACATACAAAGACAACCATCCATAACAGCTGAAGACAGCCAACGTGGCAACTGTTTTATGTGAACTATATTGTATAATATACGATTTGTATACTCAACCTCATATTATATATATGTATACTACAATCAACACAATTATCAAATAAAATTGTTACTCGTATTCAAAGAGACTAAAAGAATGTATTAGGTACCTACTGAAAGCAATTGTACTGATTCTATATCTTGCCATCCTTAGAAAGCCAAAAGCTACTTCCTTATAGTAAGGCTCTAAAAACCACCTTTCGTAAAAATGATTCGACAGAAAAAACGAATTTCCAAACAGTAAAAAAAAAACGTTTCGAAAACTATGCATTACTTAAATACTTTTAAACGATAACAGTTTTCATCAAACATAGCGACCCCAACCAGCCATTCCAGCGTACAAATGGAAAAATCTTCAATTTTCTTTTTCGTCGAGAATAAACAATTAAAAAAATTCTGGAGGCATCCTTTAACGCCGAGTCTGGCCCTGTGCGTTGACGTGATCACCCAGAGTTTGAGGATCCTCGATCAGTTCTGCCTCCGACACACCGCAGCCATGCCGATCAACGCGGAGACCGTCAACCTGGCCGCCACTTACATGATCCTCGTGATCCTACTCTTCTTCCTGTGGCTGCTGTACTCGGCTGTCTTCTAGTGCGACCACTTCCCGAGTGTAAGTTTAGTGAGTGTTGTGATGTGAAGGGCTGATTAGAATTGATAGATTCGTTTCGGAGGAGACCGGAATTAAGATTAGCTTTATAAGAGATCGCGCGTCGTTATCAGTCAAATATGGTTCCTTTTTAATTTTTTATGTTTTGGTTCGTCGAAGTCTATCGACCTCTGTCGAAAGATTTGTAGGAAGAAATAAACTTAATTGTTACGGTACTGACCCAAGGCATTTTTTTAAATGAACTGAGTAATTAATTTTGCGCATATTATAATTATATACATACGTCTAATTCTTTAAGTTATATAAATTTTGTATGCTGATTTCCGACGATGTTGTTTGACATGTAGGGCTTTTTGCAATAATTGTAATTCTTCCTAAAATTTTTGAACTCGTCTACTTAATACTTCCCATTTTTTAATTCTAACGTAAACAACAAGGGATAATTCGACAAATATTTAATAATTCCGGTGAGACAAGGCACATAATATAGAAGGTAATATAAATATTCCTTCTTGTATTATTAACATGTATCTATCATATATTATAGTCACGACCTGTGAAGCTTAAAAACTTAATTATCTAGGAAATTGTTTAACCTTATTTTTTTCCTAAATATAATAACCACCAATACCTCGATTCCCTTATATGCTCTATCAATTTCAATTCATTTATAAATTGCATTAATTTACTAATTCCATTTCACATATCTTTGACCAAAATAGGTAATTTAGGCTTGATCATCAAAGATTTAATTAGTTAAGAAGCCTTTAATTGTTGTCCTGATGATTCACTGGAAGAATCAATAGCGACGAGATTCCAGAACTATGACACCTGTCAACGGAGTAAAGTATCTATTATTGTCCTCGCATTAAATGTGGATAATATTTGGCGTGAGATAGAGGCGTGGCTTGGCGTAGGCGATGGACCGGGCGGCGACAATTTGCGTGTGCCCTCAGTTTTCTGGAACCTCTTGTCCAGTGAACGCGCTGCGAACCACATCAAGATGCCGAACCACGAGACCACTAACCTCATCGCCACCTACATGATCCTCGTGCTACTGCTCGCCAGCCTCTGGTTACTCTACTCCGGAATGTTCTGAGGTGCTCAAGGTGTTACTATTCAGTGTGCTGCCTAAATAGTGTTCTTTCCAAGTGATATTAGTCATCATTTCAGTGTCTTAACGTAATCTGTAGTCTTTTTTAATTACTTATATCTATGTATTTACTTAGGTATCTACTAATACATTTACTAACTTTTCCGATGAAGCCAGTACATCATTTACGACCACTAGTAACAGTTCGTTAAATACTAATTTACATTTTATTTTACGAAGGCTTACAGACAGTACAATACGTCATTTATAGAGTGGGAGACAGAAAGTAATATATTCACGTTGACTGTAAACATCACCATACACCATGACATAAACAGTTTTTTGTAAAAACATCTATCTAACCAATGAATAAATAAATTTCATCAGTAACTATAAATATAATCTGGCAGGAATAAAAGCCAATAAAATGTTTAGATTGAAATAACATCATGAATCAGAAGATAGGTACACAATTTCAACAACAGTTCTTAAGCATTCCATTTTATTTTCCAAGTATCTAAATATATTATTCACTGCCTTTTAATATACGTTAAAGTTAAATTAGATGCCATGCTGTCCTATACAGATTAATTTTACACTTGTTCCAAATTAAGACTCGTGTCTAAAGTTTCATAAAGATAATAAGATACTAAATTAATGTAAACAAAACTACAAATATTCGAAACAGATGCAACATTGTCTAAACTAGACTAGCGGAAACATCTATAATCTTGCGCCGGCGCCTGCACCGCTCCCAAAATCATAACGATCCACCATCTAAAATTACCAACATAATTGAACTGAAAACTCAACGGCCGTAAAATATGAAACTGCGCCACGAAATAAGAATATCTCTCGTATTTTTTAAAGAAATTGTACATTTGCCAAGCGTCCACAAGTTGCTAAGGATCAAAACGCATTCACCACGTAAACACGTCATGAAATTGTAATGTTACGGAAGACAACAAAAATCAACAATTCCTGAACAGACTAAACACTTTTTGTTTGAAGGGAACCATTCCGAACTTGTAACGGTTATCACTAAACTAGCGAAATCTGTTTAGCTTCTATTCTATGCTGTTGTTCAATGTTGAAATCCTGTCGTTTATTGGCATTTTCCAGCGTCTTGATTGTTGACTCTATATTTTTTCAATTGTACCTATACAATAGGTCGGTCATAGAAAAATATGTATAGGGTACCTAGGAAATATTGTTAAGATTTTCATACAATACCTTTCATCCCACTTCATACTGCAACATCGTCTTGGATTGATTGGCAGTTGACGTAATATGTTTCAGATCGATTTACTACCAATTGGTTGTAACTCATTATCGTCAGTAGTCAGTCTTTTGCTTCTATACAATGGAAATGTCTTCAAATCTAGCTGATTTCACAAAATGTAATAATTGCGTGATTCATTGAAGAATATTAGTCACCACTTCGCAGGCATAAAATTATTTTCAAATGATCAAAGAATTCGTTTGAAAAATCATCTAGATATTTAGAAGTCTCACACGAAGGCGCATCAATTATTTGTGGCTAATTTTAACGTGAAAAATTCATAGCACCTTTGCCATAAATCATGCGGGGACGTCGGCAACTTCGACAGTTTGTCGTGAATTTGTCTGAAATATGTGACAAGTGGACGTTTTCAGCCGCCTTTGTACCGTTAATATATCGTTTTGAGTTTGTTATTGAAGCCATCAGTAATGTTAAATCTACGTTAAAATAAACGAAAAAGTTAGCCCAACAGAACTAATTTACAATTACAGTTACTATTGGAAGAACTTAATCTCTTAACTGTCGTCGGAGTTCTGTTTGATACGATTAACATAGCTATGTATAGCTTCATTTGGTACACTGAGTTTATAATATGTGTACACAAAACACAGAATATCTTAAAAGTTTATTATTTACTTAAGTAGTATCTGGCTACATGTCATTCGTCATTCACTCCTTTGCTAAATTATCTCAAGGCATATTTTAAGCTCTTTGAAAACAATAAACATTCTTTAATTTATAGTTTCCTTTCAGACTGTCCAGTTTCCGTGCTATTTCTATGTCCAGAAACTACGCTGAAAATAGCAAAGACTACTTGGAACATATTTGTGCGTTTCATGTCATCTAAATATACCCTGCACTTAAATCAAAGAGAACGCGATGTTTTTCAAGTGCCCACTTCAGAAAAGTTAATTATTTCGTGTAAGTGGAGGATGTAGGTATATTATTCGCTGAGTTGAACGAAATAATAAAATTTTAATTACGTCTATTTATAACATAATCTGATCATGATTAAGTCATCACATCATAATAGGTATCATTGTTAGTAGGTTCTAAATGTATAAATTACATAATTTAAATGGAATGTAAATTTAATCAATATTTTTCAATTTCCCAACACGTTCTCATCATAGATTAAAAATACATTAATAATATACATAAAATACATTAATTCTTATTAATTACAACAGACACCCAGTAGTTCGCAAGTTCAATTCTCACTTTCATTCGTTTCTCTTAATGCGCCTCGTAAATCCTGTTTGTTCAAAATCTATCATTCTGCGGGTAATTTCAGTTTGCTTTTCCTAGTAGTCTTCTACAAGTGTTTCTTCGTTTTGCACTAGATTTTTTCCCAACATAACATAAAAATCTACTCGCATAAACCGACAACATAAATAACAATGGTCGTGCGTCGGAAGATTTACAGCATTGTGAATATATTCGTTTAATTACATCGCTTCGGAACATTTTCTTCGTAATCTGAACCGACCACGTAAAAATGTTCACATTAAATTTAGACGTATCTAACACATCGTATCGGTTGAATACATTCTAAATATTTGCACGAACGTCATATTCGAATGATGCTCGTCATTCAGATACGTAAATAGTTGGGACTGGTCCGAATTTCACACATAAATAACACGTTATAGCGACATTCTGAAAGTGATATTAATTTTTTCTGTTTATTTTGAGACGACGGTATCTGGGTGTACTCGAAAGATCTGTAACATTATTTCGCTCAGTTTTATGATTCAACTCATTTCTGTTTTCTCGTATAACACACGTACTAAATTCATGTCTTCTTAGATCTGTGATCCTGCGTAATGCGTGTTTATTATAATTTAATTTGCGTGTGATTTTTTGAAAGTAAAATGCTGCATTGATTTTTACTTATAAGTAGCTGAAAATATTATTTTATGCAATTAGTGTATAGTGTGGTGTATATTTGAAAAATGTCGCAAAATTCGGTGTATGTTACAAAAATGATTTACTAATTAGAACAAACATACTAACAAACTAATTATCAAGTGTTAATATTAATCTCATGTAATCAGTTGAATAGTATCCATTAATCGGATGAATAACATTAGTCAGTTTAAGATAAATTACCGTTTAGCGTTTCTCGAATATCTTGGCACAGCCAGAGACAACAGAACATTGTTTATGTCACGTTGCGGCGACGAAAATGGTAAACAAATGGTCGCCTTTGATGAGACTTTGGTTAATTTGTTAATTAAATCTGGTCGCCAATGTTGTTTACCTTTATTTTTAGTATATTTTTCGACCCAATGATTAGTGGTCTCTCCCTCCTACAGACACTAGCAATACCAGGATAATGCAAGTGCCATATATTATCAACAATAATGTTTTTCTTACTGACCTACGATTATTTTACATATTCTTGAAAAAGCTGCTGCTACAGATCTGTCATATCTATATGAGATTTAGACGTTCAGTAGTTTGAGGCTATGCTATGTTTTCCACAAACTAAGTCGTGGTGGATACATCTATTCTTGTTCGCATAATAAGATGAATAAACTTAAGGAGACAATTACGTGTTTGTGCCAATAGCTTCAAAGAAAACATTCCCTCCCTATTTCTGAGTAATCTTTTCATCGTCACCATCCGTTCGTCCATCAACAGTACCTCACAATCCATCAACAGTTTATAGATCGCATTAAAATCTTTAACAACATGCATTCGTGCAATTGTCTTTTATTTTCAGAAATATAAATTATCTATTTTCGCGTTGGCAAAACAACACTGCAAGTCACATTGTAAACGAATGTGGGAGGCCCACACATTACGTCCACAGTTAAAAACGAAAATATTTTCACATTATCAGCATATAATGTATATTGTGTTTCATTGTAAATACGTACATTAAAATTGCGTATTCATGTAGCTCATGTTTCACGCTTAAAAAGGTCAGATGCTATAAATTATTTGCTAAATGCATGTTTAAATTAAATTTTATTTATACCATTTACTGCAAAGAGATTCATCTGACCTCCAGTTCAATACCATGCAAATAGGTCCACAAAGTTCACATCTCCATTCACAAAGTTAGACACATTGACAGACCCAATTTTACGAGGTTGAAGATGATGAATGATTAAATAAACGTAGCAGACTATATTCACTACGATAATCATTCATCTTGTCTAATTAATCACCATGCATCCACTGCTAATTGGAGCTTGTCAGAACTTAAATGTTTTTATTGTAAATCTCACGAGGACCCTGTATCGTAACATCGTAGTACAAGTAAATTAGTACAAAGTTCACTATGGGTTGAAGGTCACTATCGATGTAACCAATATCTATATAGGAGGCAAAAAAACATGAGGTCCACTTATACTATGTTATAGAATAATAGTGAACAAAATGAATACGAAAGTCAAGTCAACTCCATTTTTACAACACTATTTTTCTATTCCAGATGCCGTCGGGATAAGTCAACACGAGAGACCAATGGAAGAGGTGGAGTTAAAACGCTATAAAAAACGTTAATTTTAAGAAACCGTAATTGTAGTAGCTAAGTTAATATTAAGCTAAGCAATGCATTACCCAGTGATATTTCAAATGAGCATGACACCTGCAATAACATTCAAGAAAACTGAAGAAATCTAAATGAAACCGTCGATGGGAAACATTTAATATGTTTGTAACTCAAACCCGAGAACAAATCCAGTGCTGGGCATTCCAATTTAATTAAAAAACTAAAATAAAAATGTAAATTTAATACGAGAAAGACAACTAATGAACGGCATAGAAACTTCAATGAGAATGTGTACCTTACAACAGTGGTTAGTGCAAGTAATCTCAATATGTAATGTTATCGTTGTTAAGAACTAAAAGAGGTTTGTAATAAAGTTTTTTAAGAAGTCAAGCTCTTTATTTCACAAGACTCCACTAATAGATCCGCTTTCATGCCGCTGCACTCGGTACTTTATTATTACGGGAATATTTAGAATTAGCTGATGAAAAATCTTAAGAAATTGGAGATTATTAGTGTCAATCCCGTAGACCAAAATTTATGACGATATTTAAGCGCCGGCATAGGCGTATCTTCACAAATTTAATAGAATTTACATTAAGTACTTCATTTCACTCAATTGTATACTTTAAAAATTATTTTAGACAACTAAATACACTTATTTTAAATCACCTGTAGATACTGCAAATATTTGTACTCATAGATGTAGAGATTAATTAAAACATTTATTGAGTATGCCCAGTTTATTTATAGTGGATGAGTTTTCGCAGCTGGAGCGGCCGTTATATCGAATACCGAGTATTATGAAATATTTTAAGCACTTGTTTGATCTTGAAGCCTAATTTAAACCGCAACATATTTTAAAGAAAAAATATTTAAGCTTCTGTTTTAAATATCTATCAAACCATCCAAAAAATTCTGACAAGTTTAAATTTGTTACAAAAATAAATATATTTAATCCATGGTCCATATCATACCTTTAGAAGTTCACTACTGGACAACAGAAAGTTGTTTCATCCTAATCTTCGTG
>DWIJ01000147.1:0-13544 GCA_018248315.1 Chioides albofasciatus
TGTCCATGGGCGGCAGTAGCCACTTACCATCAGGTGGACTGCATGCTCGTCTGCTACTTCCATATCATAAAAAAAGGAAGGAAAAATTCTCAATCTCAAACTTTTTAAGACTTCTCGTTTATTTTCTGTCAATTTCTTACCTCGAAATTATTTTCTTTACTTCTCTTTCTAGACATTTTTCATTGAAAATTTCTTATGACAGAATCCCTGATAAAGCCACCATTCATTAAAAACGCATAGTCCAACAATTAATTAATAGCAATTAATAAAAATTATTTTCGTACTTATTAAAAGTATCACATGTCAGGAATAATTACATTATCTCCGGAATTACAAGGGCATATATTAATTACTCTCGGTTGCTACTGACAATGTAATTACAAAGAAATATGAGTAGGCACTTACGTTCGAATTGAGACATCAATTCACTTTAAACGTTATAAAAACTTTTTCCATAAATGGAACCAGTATGTAGTTTGAGTAAGATCGCATTTACGAGTATCGAGTACTCGTAGGCCTCGATCAAATAATCGAGGCTCGTAGTGAAATAATTAAGGCTATAGATGTACACTTACCTCCTTATTCAACTGTTATTGGTGTTTTTGCTGTTGTATGTTTCATGTTGTTGACATTTAAATATTGACATAAAATTTTGAAACTGGTTTTTTGGTAGTCTGAATATTGCAGGTCTATTTCTAGTTTATAACAATGGCGTAGAGCTGCTGTGTATTGGCTGAAGTGTGAAGTAAATCAGAGTTAAAATTGAGACTTTTACTCCGGTATTCGAATACAAGTTATGCATAACGACCGTAAGGGTTATTATATTATTAGGCGTTCGTTACAGATGTCTATTACTTCTGATTTCTATGGTCTACACGTACTCCGTTCACAATCACTTAACACGGGGCAATCTATATGCTCGTTTTTTGCCATTAATTAAATATGTCTATTAAAAAGTCTGCTTCATAATAAATAATTAAACAGATAAGACACGTAATACAAAAATCGGTAAAATTAAAAATAAATTATTCTTAACTATACTTTAAGAGCATCAATATTAAGAGCAAAAAAGTAGAATTATAACGAGTGCTTAAGTTGAACGTATAAATTGCCTACGATATTGTCCCCTTCTTAATAATTAACTAAATCAGTCAATACTGGGTGTTTGTGTACAAATCTTTATCATCATGGGACCACAACACATTGAATTAAGACTATGAAACTAGAAAACGTAATGTGATTATCTAAATACGAGACGATGGTTCCGCTATCACATTATGTTAAAATTTAAAATGCCATATATTTGAATAGTAGTCACTTATTGGAACCGAGAATGAGCCCAAAAACGGTTAACACGACATGTTTAGTGTATTGGCACTGCCACCTACATATTCAGACGTTTCTGGCACCATCGGCTTACATATCTTAAGATAATGCATAATGTTAGGATAATAGGAAACGTGCTTCAAATATATTAACAAAAAACATATGCGTACTGTACATACATATGTACACAGTAAGTTTAAAAAGATTGTAAAAAAAAATACATTAAAATGTCATCTCAGTACGATAAAACCCACATAATTTAAGCTTTACACATGGTAACTGTACGCGTACACTTCAACTCGCCTCTGGCACCGAGATGAAATCGTACAGCTTAACGTTTAACGAACTTCCTTCTCGAAAGGAGCGGAGTGTAACCGAAAATAATAATGGCCATAAATTTTTAAGATCCCGACTCCTTCATTACTGAGTTCGAAAGTCGTTTTAATCATATTTAGGTACAGTGATTTGGGCGTCTCCGGCTACCGAAGTCATTCATTTATAAGGGAGATCATTATGTATTCAGCACACGCTACGATACGAGGTGGGCTGTCGCAGTTAATTTTCTTCTATAACCTTTTTTGCCTATAAAAGTATATACAACTTTTTGTTAAACACCCATAAAATGGATTCGTGTCGTATAGTCAACACAAATCGGACGGAAAAGGACATTCGAATGCTTATTAAACCTTGCTTGCGTAATAAATATGCGTAAGTACGTGCGTATATTTACATCTGTAGTGTTTATGCCTATATTTAACGAGAAATCTAGATGTGGTTGGGCCGAGCGGGGTGCGGGGGACGGGGGAGATTACGGCACGCGATCGAGGTGTCACTCCGGCCGGTATCTCCAAGTGCTCCCATAAACAAGCCGCGAGCGGACAATTGTATCTTGCATCTACGGCACGTGGGCTGCGATTCTGGAGTAGCGCCCACGCCCAACCCACTCGCAGACGTACACCATAACGCTAAAATATATGACCGATGCGCGCTATAAAACGATGCCTCGAGATTTTACATGCCCTGATGCGACACAAATAAAAACAAAACAGCGCCTTTATGTAAAACGCATTGTATGTGTGGTCGGGACTGCTTTCTTTTATTAAGCTCATGTTGGGGCGCGTCGCGCTCCTGCCTCGTCCCAATTTACATCGGAACATGCGGTTTAACTATCTTGCCAGACGCTCAACGGATATTATAAAATGTTCTGAATGCAGATTGCAATATCTTAGCTGTCTGATATTAATGTTTCTGCGTAGAGTAAGCTTTCCGAACATTCTAAAACTCTACGTCCACTCTATCATGTCAAGTAATGACACAAAAACTGTTAATGGTACTGGTTACATCCTACGCGATGTCCATCAATATTATTAATTCCATAAAAAGAGAATTTTCATACCGTCTCATAATTGCGCGCCGCATCATCAATCATGGCAGTCCTAAACTTTTTCTGGGCGAGAGCTATTTATAAAAGTTTGACAAGTCATATCCTTAATACTTTCGCGTCATCGGGGGCTTCCTTAATCCGGCCTAATGGGCTGAATGTTGAAATATGTGTACCAAAATTATGGGCCGGAGTGACAAGTGCGGTGCGGTCTCACGTGGCCCGTCGCGACATACGCAACCCCCGCCCCTGCCGCAGGGGTGAACAACCTATCGTCATACTACCAGCCTCGTAGTAGAACGTCGAGATTACAGGGTAGGCGACCCGAGATTATGCGGTTAAGCAAAACCTGCCCCTGCTCCTTTAATAAGATGTTTCCTTGCATACCACAATTAACCACAATAAAATCGAACCCTATTTCTCCATCTATACTTACATAATATATTTACAGGTAGATATAGTAAGTATACATCTACGTAAGTATGAATAAATGAAATTGAAATTTATAACATTCGTTTAATTAAAAAATTGTGCATATTCATGTTGTGATATCGTTAACTCGTCTTTTTTTGTAAATTATTACGCAACGGTTCGTTAAATTTAAATCAAGTGATTGAGCATGGGCATAATTTACGTTGGAGATTGAAAGTTAGTTAATTTTTTCGTTCCAGCAGCCCTGGCCGGCGCGCCGCGCGTTATCGGCGCGCGCTAAACAAACATGCACAAAAACAATACCAACATAAAAACCGCATAAGCTTTTTGTCCCCAAACAGGAGAAAAAATCTAGAGGGGTGGCGTTCCGCGTATCGATGCGTCTTCGCTCCGCTCAGAAACATACTGCTTCTAAATTCCTAATCACTAAACTGGTATTAACGACAGTCTAATGTCTCACGTTTCTCGCTAATTAGCGATAAGTTTTTGTGCGATTATTCAAATTGGTATCTGAGAACTTTTATGTAATCATCACTTAACTTTTAGTACTTTGTAACTTACAGAATCTGACTCTTAATAATATTTATTGACATTCGGTTTTACTCATTTAATATATTTTTAAAAATAAGAAATGGATATGCACTATGCAGTCAGTCGTATGATCAAGAGACTAATCTTGGATATCTGCAATCGTCATCAATCCAGTTAATACCGTAAACCCGTTTACTGTCCTGTAGGGCGTGAGGTACGAATAAAAAGGATCCAGGCCAAAGTTAACCCCACTGGTAGGTACAATTCTGTATGATTGATAAGTTAAATAACCTGGTTCATGTCTGTGATAAACTGAACATTTTAGAAAACTACGTTCTGAAACTCAATGACACTTAATGCTACACAATAACATTAACATTGCAATAAAGCAAAAGATAAGTAAATAGGCCTTTACTCAGAACATGTAAGGTTATCCTAGAAGTAATAACTTGGGATATAAAATAACCATACAAGACTGTACAAGAACATTCAAAGAACCATCCAGCGAAAGTAACACGACACACGAATACCCGAGAGAGAATTAACATTGTGACATGTCGTTAACCACACAAAGAAAAAATCCGATTCAAATTTAACGCAATCTCCGGCCATTACAAGCGAATGACGCGGCGCCGATACCGCACTAAAAGCTTCTGATGTTGGCTTTTATGTCCGAACATCTTTTTATACTCGCTATACTCGCTAGAAACAATTCCGGCTTTATCGTCCGTAGTCAACAAACAACAGATAAAGATACGCTTGCTCATCGTCGTCGCTTATGCTTATTTCTTTCATTGACTTAACATTAGTGTAACTTGATATTTAGATATATCGATCACCGTACGACAATGCAATTTAGATTTATGATTCAAAAACAATCCTTAATATGTGTAGGAAGGAGTAATAAGAGATGTATTTTTCCATAGTATTATTTGTGCAAAACTACGTGCTAATGCAAATAGGAGTACAAGTACCTATATAAATTTATTGAGTAAGAGTCTTAAGTAGCTAATTAAATAAGTATTGAACTGCCACTTGCTAGATTTGGATTTTATCACGGCTAATAAAATCGATACGCTGTGCTATACAATATTATTATAATTACCCACACAATAAACTTTTAGCATACCTCTGTCAAAGCAACAATTCAACGACAAAACGATCTTTACCATTAAGTATTAAAAATATATTGTAGGAACCCGACCAGTTATGTTAATGTGGGTGTATGAGTGATATGTGGTTGTGAACAAACGGCCTTTTGTTCGATACGACAACGAAATTAGCGGCTATTTTTAATGGAGGTAGGACCGGTAAGATGGGGACTTACGACCGGCACTATATGAATATGTAAATATTTTCAACGCCAAGTTAAATTTCTACCACACCGCAAACTAAATGATATAAATGATAAATTAATGCTGACAAATTAATGCATTTACATTAATTTATCATTCCGTTGTATCTATAACCAAATACGGTTTAAAAACTAATCGAAATACAACATATTTACTGTATGTCATTCGAAATAAATATATCCTAATGCTGTATCATCACAGACACGATTATTATACTGTCATCAAGAATACTCGTAATGCTTAAGATATCAGATTGAGATTGAGTTTGATAAAATTCTATTAGAGGAAATACCTAAATAATAGTTACAATATTATAAATTCAACACAAACTTTTAGAATTTGGAAACGTTGAATCTATGTAGAAAGTTCGTTAGTGCATGACAACGTCCCATAAAGCGTTATCGCAGTCACAACAGTCGCCATAATAAAATAAACGTGTATCTCTTCTACGAAGTCTTATTTATTCTCGCCCAAACCTGGCGAGATAACAATGACGCGTACGTTCAACCTTCATCTAGTGTAGGGTTGACAATATATTAGTCTCATCTAGTTTCAAACGTCTAATAAGGATCATAATAATGTGGTAAGCAGCTTTATAGGCGCCTAGTGCAAAGTTGCGAATTGCCCAACCCTGGCTATCAATTGCAATCGAGTCTATGTCTGGTGAACGTAAAACGTCTTACCTCTAAATTAGATAGCGATCTTTCTTATTTGATATACGCATCTGCATATTAAATGCCTCGAACGTTTGCGACACTTTTATTTGACGACCGATAGAAGCTATGATCATCGAATATCATATATTTTCATTCGGACTACGCAGAAAAGTCCCATAAATTATACTATAAATGTTGTTATATAATATCAAAACCCAGTTCGATTGTGACATTCTACATCTGACAATACAATAGTTTGTAAAACTTTCTACATTTATCGTTGTCAATGAGCAGGAATAGCTACAAAGTCGTGATTTCCCTACAATCAGACATCACAAAGGCTGTTCCTATTCCGTCAGCCCTGCGGTTGACACGCGAGCCGCGCCCGCCTGCCCACGCGCCGGTAGCATTACCATACTCGATACTATCGCCTTCAGTACTCGCTTTAGCAGTACAGTGAAATGCCTCGGTTATGTTGTTCTTTTGACCTTGTGATGCATCAGTCGCGTAAATGTCAGGACTACAACGTTTTGCGAGAACCCGTCAACGGTACACAAGGAAGCGATTTTTTTAAGATAAGCTTTCCTATACATGTTCCTGATGAACCCAGCCGCCAAAATCAGTTAGTCCAGTCGACAACAGAATTAGCCGAACAATTTAGAAAAAAAAGTATTAAGCCGTGTATAGTAAGGAATGTCACTATAGTAAGAATACTTACCTAGTAACATAACTCATGTGATGAGGAATTTTCACATTATATTTGATAGAATACCTAGTATTTAGGTACATGTTATATCCGTAACAGTCTAATAGTACTAAAGTACGCCAGAAAATATATTTATTATAGGCAAGTTGTCGAACAGGAAAGGGAAACAATATTTCATATAATTTAGATAGCTCGTAACGTTTACAACAATACAGCGGTACGGTCCAGAGCCGTTACGATTTTAAGTCGCTTGTCGCCGCCGCACACACTCAAGCGGCCACAGCGGGTAAGATTTATAAGCTTTCAAGCTCACCCACACAGCTTTTAAAGCTCCACTCACGCGCACAAAAGCCTCTCGTTTTTTGTTTCTAGGTCAGCGCCTCAGCGCCGACCAGTGTAAGATCGCTAGAACAGCGGTCCGAGCTAAACAGTTCCGCGATCTAGTTTGTTCAGCTGAGCTTGATCACTCCGCAAATACCTACTACGGGAAACGAAGTTGCCATTATTCCTAAAACAACGCCCTGTAACTCAAACACTGGTTTAATACGGTAAACAAGGCTATGTTATGACAACGGAGTGACTATATAAATAATTTATCGCATACATAACACTAGTTAAAATTTAAAAGGCCAATCTAAAAGAGATGTAAAGGATACGTACCTATATGATACACAAGTGCCTAATTTATTGTAAGTGTCAAAGCGTGTATGCAGGATTTCCGTGAAACAATGGACCGTGTTATAGGTATGGTGGTAGGTCTGAGAGGCATTCGGACAATGGCTGGGGCGGACGCCCCGCGCTGCGGGCGAAGTCTCCGCGCACGTGCGTGCCCATTGTATTCATATGCTATAAACCTGTGCACAATAGGGCTCCAGACGGACAACTATTGATTCTAAACGCATCTCAGCATTAATATTTGATACAGGCTATCGAATTACAAATTCTGGATAAAAAGGGTAGAGTCTTTTTTGGGTTAATGTGACCTAATTGGAGGGCAATGGTAGTCGGCTAAATAAAAGCTAAGAAAGTTACCTCGTGAAATCTCTTGAATATTCGAATGTGTACCTACATTAGGAATGATAATTTCTGCACGTGATTGGGTTATCTAACTGGAATGCAAAGGCGAAAGAAAACTATTTTAAAATCTTTAGTCATAAGTAAATAAGTGTTAACAGGGCGCAACCCATTTAATAAAATCATTACTCAACGTCTGTAACTAGAAAGAAAATTTTCATTCTGCTGAAAATCTGAAATCTGCAGCAACATCTACTTCCCGTATTTTATTAGGTACTTGATTGCATTTTTATTGCACTCATTTTTTGAATTCCTATGTCGTTTCCTATTCAACTGACATTGGCTAAGATCCCTATTTTTGTACTAAAACTACCTTTCTGCTACCGTATTTACATTTTGTTTCTATTTTGTTTCATTGTTATTTCTATACACAAATAACAAATCCTTTATTAGAAATAGCTATTGTTGAGGTCACAGACGTATACCTAAATATATCTGTGGTTGAGGTTAGCTCAGAATATACTCGGAAAGTATTACACAAGCGATTCGTGTAAGATGAAAGTGGCGGCGCGTGACCACGAACAGCGTAATGAGTCCCGTTGTCCCTGTCGTTGCATAATTGATTTGCTGGTGGAGCCTAATGGTTTTTGTGTGTACAAAACGGGCTTGAACAGGTCACTCATGGCCTAATCTATCCCAGTTAGAACAGAACTTTCTATGTGAAACCTTGATTAAAGTATTGACTTTTCCTACTTCTTTGGAGTAAGCTTAAACATATCAGCTTACTTACTTACTCTTCAAACTAAATGAGGTATTTTTTATGTAAACTAAAGATGACATCAGCATAAAAAAGTTAATTAAGAATGTACTTAAGATGTTTATTTTTTTAATTCTAATATATCATTCATTTCTCGGGACAAAACGGTAGCTACTTCTTGAGTTCTTGAATAATTTTTGTAAAAGGCAATAAAATGAAAGTAGGATTTGTTGAAATCTTGCAGAAAATGCATAGAAAATAACCTACCTTGAAATAAATAAGTAGTTTGCACGAAACAAGCCACCTGGCATTCTACAATAATTTGTGTTGACCGCAATCGACTCTATAAAGTGTAAACTTTAGTATATAATAATTTCCAACTACAAGGTTATACGTTTGAATTGCGACTATTGCGAGCTGCAACACACAGCTTCCTTCATCTTATACGTTGAATTGTTCGTTACGAGATGTTGATAGGCACGTAGTGTGGAGCAATAGATAAACATAGTACTCTTTAGGGATGTACCAAATTGCCTTTATCCTTTAGTCATGTGTTCTGATTATAGTACTGAAATCTACTAAAATCTATGGTTGCGATATTATAAGATCTACTACTTGATATACATATATTATTTAAGTAACTTCAAATTAGTTTAATCAATAATTGAAGAATCTAAATAAACTTTTGAATTTGCTGGTACTTTATTCAATACCATACCATGCCGCTTTTTTTTTGTAAAAGCCTACACAGATGTGAAAGGATCTACGTTCCATTTTAGCCCGTTAAATCTCATATATTCCTTAATCAATCCTTCAAACACATCAACATACGCTTTTAAATGTAATGGTTTCAACTGGTAATGATAACTTCCTCTTGTAACGCACAATAATATGTACTTTATAAAATAATATCAAAAAGTCGTAAGTAGTCGTTCTCATGTCGAGATATTTATAAAAGATATTGATAATCCGACACATCCCTATTGGGTCCCGGTGGTGATTCGTCCTGATTGTATAATGGAGCACACTCGTGCGGTGCGCGTGGGCGCCCCTCTGTCACCGTCTTAGATATACGTAATGTATCTGCAACTCACAAATCATCTCATCGATATACAGAAAATGTGGACACGATTGCACGTTATACGATCATACATGTACTAATGCGTCGTTAATGTTGCAAACTTGCTCGATGCTTTTTCACTTGCGGTTTTAATTAATAAAAAAGAAATTACTTTTTACATAGATTACTGTCAGTGGTTCGACTTTACTAACATCATCGCCACATTAATCGCAAACTTATTTCCGACTTATGGTTTTGTAGCGTAAGTGTTGACAGTTACTAATGTAAAATATTCTTCTGTATAGTTTATCATAAAATTACCTATAATTCTAATCAGCTTCAACATTAATCACGTCATTCAGTTACTTCCATTTGTTTAGCTCCTAATATGCAAACTCTACTCGTCAACTCATTCCATAGAACCACTTATAAACTACAGCTCCATATTTATTAGTTCAAGTAGTGCCCTTACAACAATTAAACTGGGAAGTATTTTAATCTACGTCTACTTCATCTTTAACCTTTGCCAGACGTATGAAATCATCTCTTAAAATCAGGTCCCGAGGACATCTGGCTAAATTGGTAAACACGCATTCTCATCTTCTTAATATGTGAGTCAGTAATTAAGGGATAAAACACATTCTTAATAGTCTAGTTAAAATAATCGCGAATTCCTTGGCTACTCTTTCTTGAAAGTAATATGGTGTTATTACATTAGGCGATAATTACATAGTTTAGAAGTCTACATATTATGTTCTTAGGCTACAGTGACTCTATCTTGCCTTAAAATTAGACCTGTGGTCTGCGGTAGAGCTGCAGAAAAAGATTTTGTAGGACTTAAAAGCTGACATACAACAATGAAACAGCAAGTTGGCTACAAAAGAAAAGTTTTCAAACTTCCATTTATACAGTAAAGACGAGCGACTCATTCCGTAGGACGTGACTAAGCCACTCATTAGACCATAACATTCCTTAATTGGTACCTCGAGTGACTCCTGACGTGTAATGACAATGTACAGCTATATGAGACGTGATACTTGAAAACACCTGGTAATGCGGTACATAATATTCCTATTATATTTTTCATATATAAAGAATTTTAATTACCAGGTCATATTTGTCGTAGTTTCAGATAGATGCCATTGAGTTATCATAATATTATTATAAAGTAGGAATCAACGCAAGATGAAATGTATTTAAACAAATTTAATATTTAAACAACATCATATTTTGCTATGTACATCTTAATTCAAAATTAGTTGTACAATGCAAGACAAAAACAATAAATTGATTACACAGCACACGAACAAAAGCTGAAATATAATATGTGCACTTAAAGCTTTAGGCATTAGTCACGACAAAAACTAATGTTTTTGTAATAAATAACAAGGTTGAATGGGTGAATTCGGGCGAGTGCGCATGTGCGGCCGACGTCACTGGCGCCGGCGCAGCACATGTACGAGCAGCCCTGACTGATGGTGTAAATAATCCTTGGGAATGAACCTTGGAACTGGGCATGCTGACCTAGACCATGTGAAAAAACGAAGCTACAGTGTGGGATTTCAGTTTGCTAATCACTTGAATTTATTCGCTAAAGTTCGCCGGCTTATCTTTAAATTTAGAATATTCTTTTTACAACGCTAATGCTTGTTTCCTAGCTAAACTATTGCTATAAAAACAAATTACAGGCTAACAACGACGGTTGCCGAGGCAACGTTGCGCACATGTTGTATTCTAGCATTGACGATTGACGAATGATGTAATCGTCAAATAAGACCCACCGACCTAGACCATGTGAAAAAACTGCTGACATTATAGGGAGTTAAATAAACAAACTATTAGACCTTTGACGTAAACTTAAATGTGTACTTTTACTTTCGAATTAGTAAGTAAATTAAGGGTTTCACAAGGCAATCACACTGTAGCAGTTAATTATTATAAACATATACAAACGCGGTCTTTATATAGTCCTTAAAATGTTACATTAAAAACCATCTGATTTTAAAAGGCTTTTGTTGCGGTTGTTATTAATAATCAAAATATAAAACATATTTTGCGTTCCTTAAGTCTGACAATTTAGCACACTTGATTTCTTTTAATAAGCGTCGAATATTTCGAATACACCGAGAAATATGTAAAAATAAAAGACATCACAAAGGTGACTCGTACTCCACTCACATGTAATTTCACAGGTATGTAATTAGGGTGTCCGGCGACGACATGGCACATGCTTTGATGATTACCTAGCCCTTTTACAAGAATTTAAAGTTTTTTTTATAATAATATATGCGGCTACCGCGTTTATTATTGCCCTAAATTACACTCTTACATAAGCATTTTCATAAAATGTAAGTAAGTATACTTAAATAAATTTAAACAGCAATTTAGCACCAAAAATATTTGTAGAAGGTACCGAAAAGTTAATATCCTCAAAGAGAATTCTTATCAAAAGTAAATAAAATAAACTCCGAATAAACATTTTTAGACATGCAAATAAATAAAAGAAAGAACGCGGGAATCGCATGGGAAAATGGAATGATAAGGAATAATTTGATAGGAGGTATCGTCAGGCGATCACATGCTTTCACGCCAATCCTTCATCATTTTGCTGCGTAACAAGAGTGTTAAAATAACAATATGTCATTCCCAATATAACTTGTTACAGATGTGAAGTTTAGATCATTACAATTGATAGAAAAAACATGTTGATTGCGTGTACTTAGAAAAATATCAAAGCATGAACTATTCTTTAAGAAAATATCGCAATGAAGAGCGAATATTGTATACAATTACATATGTAAATAGAGCGACCTCGTTAAGTAAAATATCTATACTAATATTATAAAGAGGAAAGATTCGAATTTTGATTTGTGTCTTTGAATTGAATAAGCTCCTTATTTTATTATCCTTATATTTCTCCTTATATAAAAATTATTTTACCATTAGAATCCTACATTGTCCCTGATAAACAGGCTATATTTAATTCAGAAAAAAATAGCGATCCGCGTGAAAATTTCGCTAATGTAACCCAACGAGCGAAGCCACGGGTTTTATTCGTACATTATAAAGATGGTTTTATTATCAATATTATGTCCTTGAATGTCCGATCATGTTGAAAGGTACAAGGGCTCTTCATTTTTTGAAGTTTTCTGGAGCTTTCAATTTCGGACAAGATACAGATTATAATTTTTATAACCGATGATGAGCTCGACTGATACAATGATACTTGTCAGGCTCTTTGTCAATTTGACGTTTCAAGTATTTTTGAATAGACTCTTCAGTTACTATTCCTCTTCAGTCAGTTTAAGGCTTTAGGCATATAATAACACGAGCAGAATCCGCCGGCTTCGCCCGTTGCGTTACATCATCGAAATTTTCTCGCGAGTCCCTATTTTTAATGATAAGATAATGTAGGATTCTAATGGTGAAAGAATTTTTCAAATCCGTCCAGTACTTTCAGAGCCTATTCAATTCAAACAAACAAACAAACAAACAAAAAATCAAATCTCACCTCTTTATAATATTAGTATAGATATACGTGCCGGGTCCAAGTTTTTCAAACAAGAGAGAGATCGTCAGACGTCAGCAGTTATTTTTACTTCGACAATAAAGATTTTCAACTAATGTCATTGATATACGAAAAATATTAAGCGCTTATGAATTTATTCCAGCTTATTATATAATAGTAATCAATTATTAACAGGTAATATGTGTGTATGTTTTTCTGTTTATGTTACTAATTGAATGAAAATTGAGTAGATTTATTGTAAATCACTGATAAATAATTTAGTCCTCATTTCAATAAATGATTTAGTCGGCTTATACCGAATCCGCTTGTTTTGATTCGCTAATCAATTAACGTATTACCGCGAACCAGAGTAAAATAAATATGGAATGATAAATTGCTCGTCGTAACTTGCTCGTAAATTATTTCCGCATCCTCTCATACAAACACTAGATAAGCATCTGCATCAGCCAGATAGGTATACGTGGTGTTTTAACTTAGTCTTCGGATAGCATATATGACCGATCTCAGGTAGGGATTTAATCCGCCGATCTTAGCTTAGTTGAATGTAACTTATAGTGTTACACATTGATTCATTTACAGATTACATGATTGCTGGTCAATTAACATTATTTTTGTCACGTATTGCATATTTTTTAGAATAATCAGTCTTATTTTGAGTTATGAAATGTGAACTGATTTTTGCAATGTCTTTTGTAAAGGAAACTTGCCAAATTAGTTGATAAAAATGTATTATTGTAAAAGTTGATGACGGTAAAAGAATAAATTGTACTTTTAAAGTTCCTTCCAAGAGTTTTAAT
>DWIJ01000148.1:0-13538 GCA_018248315.1 Chioides albofasciatus
TGAAACAATAGCCGGGTGGCGAGACTCGTTTGAAGGCATCGTTTAATAAGGTCCATTAAACAATCCGACATGAATCGAGTCCGAAAGCAGTGATAGCCTAGTTGTTAAGAAACTCGGCTTCTCACTCGAGGGTTCCGAGGTTCAAATCCCAGGCACGTACCTCTGACTTTTATAAGTTATTTGTGTATTTGAAATTAATTGTCACTTGCTTTAACGATGAAGGAAAACATCGTGAGGAAACCTGCATACCTGAGAGATTAAAAAATTAATCTCAAAGGAATGTGAAGTCTACCAATACGCACTTGGGCAGCGCGGTGGACTATGGTATAATCTTTCACATTCTGAGAGAAGACCGGTGCCCAGTAGAGGGACAGTAATGGATTATTGATGAATCGAGTCCGAAAAGGTCTAACGTTCTCTTAAGTAGATTACCTCGCCTCTAGGGCTTGCGGATATATCAATGTAGTTATCTACACTGATTCCTAATTAACTCATACGGTTACATTCGTGATATGAACAGATGAAAGTATTTTCTGTTCTATTTCCTATATTGGTACGGGCCAACATTACAAATGATTGAATCGGGTTTGATAGGATTTCCTTATCAATATGGCCGATGTTTGTGGCGCAAAAACACAGTACTTATGAGATTTAACATTCCAATTTTTTTGTGTAAATTTCCCCCCCTCCATTATATACCCAAAATTGTTCTGTGTGTTGCTGTATTTGTCTTTGTGTGTCTAAGGCACCCACGACGCGCGACGCAGTGAATCCTAGTGTGAGGCTGTAAGTGTAAAAGCGTCCACCTATCTATCTCAGTTTAGTTACGACTATTTTCCTTGTATCATACAGGAACGAACTCAAAACAAAAAAACCCTAACGACTAAACACTATACCTAAGCAGGTATATTTTATTTCGTTCATCGATTAGCAAATAGCATTACTGAACAACGATACATAAACTCAAATGATTACTGAATGCTTTATCCAAGTAATGACGGAATGAACTCCCTTTGATGGTATGAAGCGAATAACGTGTTGCTGATAACCTGTCGCACTGCAAGCGAGAGAATGACGAGCGTTGTAGCGAATTTTAATTAGCGAAAATTTATTTTTGTGATGGAAAATGTTTTATTTTAATACAATTCGTTAAATAGGTTTAAAATACAAACTTTTGAAATCACAGTTATAAAAAAAATACATTTCGTTGTGGGTTGTTCTAGGTAGTGGAGTCGGTAATATTATGCGAAGGATTGAAAGTAATAAGTGAAAATTAATGTTGACAGAAATAATTTCTAGGGAAATTAATATCACAGGCTGAAAATCAACTTGGGTGGCGCAACGTTTATATTTGCGAATGATTGATAAGGTTAGATGGCATGCTTCTTTCAACATTCACAGGAAGAAAAATAATACGTTTTCAAACTTAATGCCATTCCAGGTCTCCTGTAGTTGTAGGAAGAGACCCTTAATCATGAGTAGGACAAAAGGGTTGTTATTCGTAGTTGGTAGAGTGACAAAAAATATGATAAATTCTTAAGTTTTAAATCTTGCAGTTGTTGCATATTGCCTCACGATTAAAGCTTGCTATCGCTTAAGTTACTCGCAGGTAGTGGGACACGTGCAGTCGCGTTACGAGTATCAGTGGTGGTTGCTATAAAATTTTTATTGTCGTATAATTTAGTGTGCGTCCGTACGTCCAGTACTTGGCCAATCAGACGGACCTGTCACGGGCCTGACATTAGCACGTAAGTTATGATTGAGCCGCGGCGTTTTTCGCATTACCATATTTTAAGCTCAGATAAAATCACTCGATGTTTATTACGTTAAGATTAAATTCTTTTATTGCGATCCGATGGACGGGTAGGTATGGGTAGGTATTAGTATAATTCACGAATTAGTAGGCATCGGTGTTTGTTATTTGAGTGGAATCAAAGGTTAACGAATCAATTAGAAGTGAGGAAAGACGGAATCTTTTTCGTAATTACTCGTGTGTTTGCATTCTCTGATCGCGCTTAGATTTGGTAGGTTTTAATTGACTTGTCAAGTCTTGATCCGTGTGAAGATAGTTGATACTATGTGATCAAGATTTCGAAAGCTTTAAGATTGAAAGGTTGTTTTTGATTCGAATTCAGAAGCACCACATTATCTACTTATCACTTGACTTGATATGAAAATGTATTAGCTCTATTATATTAGGAGTCTTAAGGAAGGTCAGTTATAGAAGGGTAGATTCCTGAAGACTAAGATGGAACGCCTAGAAAAAGAGAATCTTACGTAGGTACTTTCCCTTCAAACTAGAACATAGAACTATTCTAAAGCGTGCTGACATACTTCAACGTTAAAGTTTTACACGAACATTAAAGAGTTCTAGCACCCTTGAAATTTGAAAAATATTTATTTATGACTCGCGTGGCGGAGCGGTCAACATACCTGTCTGAAGTGCAGAGGGTTCTGGGTTGGATCCCCGGCCAGACAGATATCTAAATGGTAAATTTATACATATTTCTATTCTGGGTTCGTGAGACTGTGGGTGTGAGGTGTGGGCTGCGAGGGTATAGACCGTCGCCCAGCGTTTTACTTGCTGTTTCCATGAAAGTGTAAAATTAATTTCTGCAAATACCTTACAATGAAGTCGCTTTAAAAATTCCCGGTCGACATAAAAAATACTATACGTTTTAAGTACTTTTAAGTAGAAGTTATCCCCGACAGCTGGTTTTACGTATAATTGCTGGTGTTAATTGAATTTTTAATTATGCTAATAATGCTTGAACTGTCGGGAACAAATGTCAATGTTGTCTTGTTTAAACTGGCGTGTTAAACTTAATGTTTTGTTAAGAATGGAATTCGTTTTATCCTTTACTGTCCCTTTGCTGGGCATGGGGACCTTTTTAAAGGGTGTAGAAGTAGGTTTCAAGGTTGATATACTATATCTTAAACCACATCAGACTTAATAAATTTGCTGTCAAATGTACTTACAACCTCTTAATATAGATATATTGTTGTTGGTGTGTCTGTTAATCACGTTGTTATTTTTCAGTATACGCTCAGCCACTCACTCAGGTATACACCTAAGTAGACTAAAACAAATGTTTTATCTTATGCTAGGATTAGTTAGGTATCGTTGCAGACAAGTTATTAAAAAAAATTATAGAATTTTTAGGATCCATAAATAGCCGTTAATTGCATTCTAATTCACATTTTCTCAATTTCAATTAAGAATATCAAGACATTAAAATTTAATTTATAAATCATGAAACCCATGATAAAATTATATCTTTACACAATTTTGATACTCTCTCCACAAATATTATATCTAACATTCCACAAATATTCCCTAATTCCTTGACTTGGGTGCCATGATACACTAAAGCAAACAAACAGACCAAAAATTCCAATTTAGACGGGAATCAAACCCTCTACGAATCGGTACAATGACTGCGCCGCACAAGTGTACAAAGTTTGTCGCCCCTGTCTCTACAATCGCCACAATTGAGATTCATGTCCGTCACCTACTCTATATCAATAAGGGCCTGATTCACGATCTCTAATAAAACGCCCGTCGCCCTGTCCGCGCGTATTGACGACTGATTGATGAGCACTTTGACTCTGTCACTCCTCATTGTTTGAATTGTGTCATCATTGTTTATAAATAGCTGACTCAATTATCGTTGTTTAACCTTAGTTCTGCACCGAAGAGGAGTGGTCTTATGGTGGAAGGCGCTGGAATCATCTGATGCTGCTTGTGACTCTATCTCTGCTTAAAAGAGTGAAGCGCTGCTGTGTTTTCGTTTGAAGACGATCGTGGTATGGGTTGTAGTGGGCAAAGTAAACGGAAGAAGACCAAGAGGCCGATCACCTCATACAACTTTTAGATTTTCTTTTATAAATCTCTCAGGTATGCAGGTTTCATTACGATGTTTTCTTTCACCGTAAAAGCAAGTGATAATTTATTTCTAATACGCACATAACTTGGAAAAGTCAGAGGTGCGTGCCTGGGATTTTTGAACCTCGGATCTCTTGAATGAGAGGCCGAGTTTCTTAACCACTAGGCTATCACTGCATGGGGTGTCAACGCACTCATTAAACAACAAAATTTCGACCACCATTCTTCACGTTACTTGATTTCCTTGTAGTTAGACCATTATCATACTATTCTGTTATACATAGACACACGCTTAGCTCAATAGTAAAAAGAAATTGTACTTTAATTCCTTTTAAATTTAAAAGATAGGAAACATTTTAAGCGAAGAATTTCACATTCCCTTTTATCTTTCGGTTACATTAATGTCGTTTGTGCCGTATGCAAATAGCTTGTTTCATGTTTTCCTACAGAACATTTTACTTATAATATAATATTAATATCATCGATGAATATAAATATTGAAAATAAATACACGTATTGATACGCACATATTCGTCAGATATCGCATTGAGTGTGAGATAAACGAGATTAACAGATATTATAAGCACCATTTAGACGCTTTACACAACATTGAAGCACAAAAACACAACACACAACACAAAAACACATAAAACACAAAGAAGAAGTAGTGTAAGCCTAATAGTTAAGAAGGCCTCGGCCTTAATGATTACTTGCTTTAACGGTGAAGGAAAACATCGTGAGGAAACCTGCACACCTGAGAGATTTATAAAAAAAAAAAAAAGAACTCAAAGGAAATGTGAAGTCTATCAATACACACTTGGCCAGCGAAGTGGATTATGCCTAACCCTTCTCATTCTAAGAGGAGACCCGTGCCCAACAGAGGGACAGTAAGAGTAATGGGTTGTTGGTGACACAAATTTATTTATTTATTTATTCTTTATTGATCGTAATATAAATGTGGTACAAAAGGCGGACTTCATGCTAAATAGCATTTTCTACTATATCAACCTTAGGAATGTGCAGAATAACTTAAGGAGTTACAACATAAATAATGTTTGAATAATCTAAAAATAAATTAAAATAAAGAGCACTTTAATTAATCAAAGCAAATAACATTATCCTACAATCCGCGTGGAGGAACAGTCATCAAGCTGGTCCGGCACACCACCACCGTCACCACGGGTTCTAAATTCGATCCCCGGCCAGACAGACTTATGATGAATTTAGATTCTGGTTCTGGTATTTGTGTATTCGTCTTTATATGTGTCCGTTTCACCTAAGATTTGCAAACCGCTCCATGACTTCTCATTTTGAGAGTTGTAGTGTCTTCGAAAAGAAATTTAGAGTACTTATAACCAACTACACAAACACATTTCTTTCAATTAAAAACTATAAGTAGCGTGAAAACAAACAAAAACAAATTTTGCGTCCATTGGATACTTAATATCTGCAATGTACGTATTATTTCCCTTTATATGCTTATGCAACAAACAATTTTTACTTTTACTATACGATTTTCTCCAAATGCACACTTAATACTACATCAATTATTTGAATAGTTTCATTAACGGGAAATGTTGTACTTACTTTAATCCATACCGGATATAAGTTGGTAATAAAATAACGAAGAAATAGTCACGAAGATTTCAAGAAATATTTATGTGCCATTTCCTCGTAGAGTGGATAGATAAAATACTTGGAAAATATCCTTAATATCGTCTCTGTAGAACTCCTACACACTTATTGGTATTAATAATATCCGTTTGATTGTCATTCATCAAAGCTTCAACGTTTGCATTCATCATCATCAATCCTCAATCGATCCATCTAGACAGTGGAATTACCTAATTCATCATAAGAAAGAAGGGATTATTTTTAGGATTGTGTAATCAAAACGTTAAAAAAGAGTTCTGTTTCTACTACGTAAGAATCTACTTTGAATAAAATATTTTTGATTTGATTTGAAAAAGGTAATGAGGGAATGTCCCAGGACTCTGTCATAGGGCTCTATTTCTTGAGTCATCATAGACATACACTTGTTCTTTGGATACTCCCCTCAAATTTCCCTTCAAAATCCCTCCCTTTGAATTCAAAGGCTAATAGTTATTTAAAGTTTTTGTTAGTAAATTACAATGTAGTCTTTTTATTCCTAGAATGCGATTGCGAAGCGACACTGCGCGAACTTTGATCATTAAGAAGTAACCACACATAGGTTATTAAAAAATACTCTAAATGCCATGTAATTAAATTGCCCATAAGGAGCATTTGGATGTGGTAGAACCACTGCCACACCTATTTCTGCCAAATAACAGCAGAATTAAGCGCAAATGTGTTCTCGTTTGAAGGATGTGGTAAAGGAAACATATTTTTCCGAGGTATACCTACTTAGTCTTCAGGGGTAGCGGCCGCCCTCGAGTAGGAATCTAATCGTATCTGGGTTTGATTTCAGATGTCCATCGCCAGAACTTATGTTATAAAAAAGCTTGCAGCATACAGTATAACCACTAATATTTTACCTACCTAAGATTGTAATTAAATAAACAAATTCTATTTCATGGAATAATACAATACATTTTTACCTTGGGTTCCACGGGGCAGCTTTTTGGCTCAGTTATTTTATTTATAAATTTTGTATATTGTCATATGATAATTTCTAGTAAGTAATTAAGTATACAGCTGAAGCATTGGATTGCATAAAAACGATAAACAATATCTATATCCCTTACTGTTTACGCTTTACCTTTATTTGTTTACCAATTAAATGATATAATTTACTTGCAGTAGATGCTTTACATATTAGTTAGCCTCCCAATACAAAGCCAGCATCCACAATCTTCAAGTATTGCATAAAAACGATAAACAATATCTTTATGCCTTACTGTGTAGTTTTACCTATTAATTTGTCCCCCGATTAAATGATATATCTTTTACTACCAGTGTATGCTTTACATATTAGTTTGTCTCTCAATAAATATATATATTTTTCTCCTCCTACATACATATGCTTTACATATTAGTTTGTCCCTCAATCTTCATTACGTTGCACGTTGCTTTCCGAGTTGCAGGCAATTCGTTAAGCAAATGTTTATTCACCGTCCACTCCCATCGCTGACCTGATTCGGTACGATTAAATCGGTTTATAAATGAAAATTGGTTACTGTTTCCTTTAATTGTAAAGTTATACTCACTAACAACCAAAACGGAAATAATTTTACCAATTACCAAAACGATTGTTCACTTACTGGACGGAATTCAACCGTAATCATTATTAAATTGAGGAAAACATAATTACAAGTTTGTATGGCTTCAAAACTTTTTACGATCAAATAGCTTGTAAAATAAAAGAAAAAGGTAGCAAACTTTTCGGTCTTTGCCTATTCACATAGCTTTACTTCATTATCTTACAGGCTACTACTATAAAATAATAAAATACTTATTTTATTCCTCAAACACTCAAACACAAAAACCAAATAAATCATTTAGCCTTTTAAATTTATTACTTAGCTCGGGATTTAAACAGAATTTCGTATAATAGTCCAGCATGATGATCACACGTTTTGAACATAGTGTTAAGACGCTTTTCCTGCCTCGCGTGTTTATATGCCTACACACGCGTTCCAACGTTGTTCATACATACATACATGCGTACTGGTCATGAATAATGTTTAATTTGTGTGGGTAGGTTTGATGCGTGTGCGGGCATAAACACGCACGATAGGAAAAATGCCCTTAATTCCGTTTGATATTAATTACATTTGATTTTTTTATTTCATTGGACAAATCACACATTTATTGCATTTATATTTACTTAGTGGTCATAATATAATTTGTGAAGTCGAATACATATGTAAGTCATATAAACCCAATCACTTCAATAACAAAAGAAATATATAAGTTTGTTAGACTAAGGAACCAGTTAGTATAAGTATATCAAAGAAGGAGGGGAAGTTTACTTTTGCTGACAAAAACAAAAATGGCGTTAAGAGTACTAAAAGTATTAAAAAAGGCGAATAAAAATTACTGCTAACAACACTATAATTTTAACTGATACAATATATATATAGGTGCACCAACATTTTCATATATTTATTTTGTTTGTTAAATTGTAGTAATCTTGTCGTAGCATTAAGTATATGGGGGTAGGCATCATTATTAAAGAGGGTAGACTCTAATGACAAAACAAAACGATTGTCTACGTAAACTGTATTATTACAATCGCATCAATGAATTTATCATAAGCCATTAAAGCCCATGCGTTTATTGGCACCTATAAATATTTTCTGCCAAAGATATGTCTACTATGATAAATTTGTAACATTTGTCTATGTTAAACTTATGATATTTTCATATTTTTAGGGTTTCGTAAGTAAAAACGAAAAACGGAATACTTATAAGATGCTTACGAGTCGTGCGTCTGACCTTCTATCAAAGACAATTTCCTCAGAATGTACTAGCCAATTGACAGTGGAAACTTGCGAAGCTTTTTTTTCCACCTCCGCTGCGGATGCGGAACCGCAACATAAGTAAATATGCAAATGTAGATAAAAGACAATTAGTTGACGTTTTCTCGGTACGATTTATTTCCACGGCGGTGCGGTTGTCTGCTGATTCCACCCTAATGGCATGTAATGGTGTGAAACTTACTCATATATCGATCTCTTTCGGTCAAACTGCTGATTATGTTCCATCGAATTTGGGCGCATCCGTAACCGCGACGTTTACCGAACGGCACAAAACTGCGGTTTAGCACATTTTGAAACAAAACACCAATTGCGGAAAAAAACGCTTCATGAGTTCTCACTGTAAGTTAAAATTTGGCAAAATACATATGAAATTCAATGTATGAACCACCAATAAATCACCATCACAACTCCTACATTTACATTTCTACGTCATAAAGTTGGCAATCAAATTCCATCGAATTCAGTGTTCCCCAGACTCAAGTGAACTCTGTACGGTCGATCGCTAATCGGCTACCGATCGTTTCAACGCATGTAATTAATGAATATCAATTTCCCTACAATGTTGGCACAACGCCGGGAACACCGGAACTCGCAATCCGTTTGCTAAATGTTTCTAATTGAGATCACTATATCATTGTTTTTCTCCGTCGTCAACCCATTACTATCCTGCTGCTAGGCACGGGTCTCTTCTCTGCATGAAAAGGATATATAGGCCATCGCGCTGGCCAAGTGCGCATTGTGAGACTTCACACCCTTTTGAGAACTTTTAGGTATGCGGGTTTCCTCACGATATTTTTTTTCTCCGTTTAAGTTATAATTTTCGCACATAACTTTTTGTGAAACCGGAGATTCGTGCCTGGGATTAGAATATCGGACCTTCATCGAGAAGTCAAGTTTCTTTTCTACCACAAGGGTTTCACTATATTTCTTATAGGTAATATAGAACACGAGCAGTCCACCTTAACCAGAACACAACAGTGTTTAGCACAGTAACTTTAGAACGGGAATAGACATGGCTACGGTATCTCTGGAGAGGAATCACAAAGGGTTCTACCACATATACAACTAACAAGACAAGTTATATAAAAGCTTGTAATAAATATAATAGGTACGGAGGTGACTAAGGAAGTCACGGTAGTAGTAAGCTTATCCGTATATCGTTAACCCGCCGGCTTCGCCCGTTGCGTTACATTATTGTAATTTTCACGCGCATCCCTATTTTTTCCCCGTATTAAATATAGCCGATGTTCATCACGAATAATGTAGGATTCTAATGGTGGAAGAATTTTTCAAATCCATCCAGTAGTTTCGGAGCCTATTCAATTCAAACCAACAAACAAAAAATCAAATCTTACCTCTTTATAATATTAATATAGAATATCACACCAAACGTTTCCTAGAGTATCGTAATAAGCAACTAACAGTTAAATCCCCCCGAATATGGACAAAAACTTGTAGACAGTATGACAAAGAAATAAGGTGCCTACCTTCTTTTAAGAACACAATTTCTGGAATATCATAGTAGGCTTTCTGTGTATCTAGAAAATAGTATCTTCCAAAATATTAATATTTCTAGCAAAACCGTTTTTTCCAAAAAGTTTGCTCCTAAAAATATACTTATTGCTGCTTACTGTAGAAAATATCCACATTGCAATATAGGTAGAGAATATATTTTATGGCGTCAAATATCCAAGGAACTTTATGGATTAAAAAAAAGTGATCCTTAAAATATTAGGGTAATATGAGTTTTTTGTCTTTTTCATGTGTGGTGACTATGCAATTTTTTTGTCTGAAGAAGATTATGTCCGGCATATTATGTCAAAGTTTGATGGATACAGGATATATATAGTGACGTGAATAAAATTTGTTGAATAAAAGGGTGGTCATACCATTTTTTTTTTTAATAAAATTGAATTAGCCACTGAAAATGCAGTCCATCTTATGGTTAGTGATCACAGCCGTGTATGGACATCTGTAACTACATAGCTCCGTATAAGAAGGTTTCAACCTGAGATAGGATAATCACCTCAAGATAATCACCTTATAAGAAGTCACCGAAATGAATGACTGCGTCCTATTTTTAGAAATTGTTGTTTTGTAGAAATTGTTTGTGTCGGTGGTACCTTCCCAGTCAAATCATACCATTAATTCCTTCTGATATAATAAGGTAAAAGATTTTTAATATAAAGACAGCCCTCATTAAGCAAACAGTTGAAAAGTAATCCTCTTAAACAGATTTAGTTGCTAATTATATATGTACAAACGAATTTATTCAATCAGTAAGCCAACTAAGTGGAAAAGTAAACCTCTTAAACGGAGTGGATACAAATTATATATAAAGGAATTTATAGAACCGATTTCTGATGAAACCGATACGAGGTTATCGAATTGGCGGTACAGGGTGCAACCAATCTGTTTGGTAAATATTTGCAAATGGAATCACACTGTTGCCGAGCTCGGGCTAATTGTTTTCAGTTAATTTCAACGCTGTATTTTGATATATTCCATGCAAAGAATTAATTTAGTAACCTAAGAAATAACGTTTATAAATGACTTTTTCTAACGTAACTTAGCAGAGACAGACGGTTTACCAGGTAGAAAAATAATCACTGTCTATGCCTATCAATATTTACTGTACCAAAGGTACCCCAATTAATTTCTGACTTTGAAGGAGAACTTCTTTTGAAGGACCATTCAATAGCTTTCTGGGAATACCTTGTGGTATTTTTCCTTCCATTTTAGCAGTTGATATGACTTTGGCCTTCATGTCGTCTGTCACTAAAAAGCAATGTAAACAATATATTTTTTAAGTTTCAGCTAAAATGGAAGGAAATACCACAACCATAAGGAGAATTTCTATCATATCTTACATGTATGTACGTGGTAAAATAAAATACGTTACATTTAACCGATTTTAAAAACAAAATGATTAAATGCGGAAACATCAATTTTTGCGAAGCTTGGTGTTGAAGGGGAAAAACTGTGCACCTCAATAACCTTTGTGATAATTTGCATATTATTATAGTAAATGTTTAATTTAATGCATTAACCATACTTAATGCAAAGTTTGTGCGTATGGCCCCGCGACCTGTGTACTTTCAAATAAACTAGAATTTTAAGCTATGTCACCCATGGTCTAAAATCATATTGGTGACCGCTAGGCTTTTCAAGTGTGCCATGATTTGCGGGATACGTTAAATCGCCGGTTGTTATCATAGGCTAGCTGTCGTCAAATCTTGTCAAAGGCCTTTTAGGCGGTTGGTAAAATCTGACATGCCACAAATAAACCGTAGTCCGATAGGTTATGAAGCAACATAGTTAAGTAGGCTTCTATTCTTAGTTGTGGAAAGCCCATTCCGAACAGTGGGACGTAAAAAGACGTCTAATCCAAAACTGTCGATGGTAATTTACCTATCCTTTTAATAATACCGCTTTCCCTAAGAACCGATTACGATTGAACGAGATAAATTACCACATTTTTTCTTCGGAAGCACCAGGCTAGGCGTAAGCAATCATTTGCAAATGTTCGCGAATTCCACTATACGATCATTAGTTCGCTTTGTTTTATGTAAGATAATTACAGCCCCCATTTACAGCGTTACAAGTTTAATTTGTAAACATTTTTGAGATAGTTTCATAAATCTATAAATAGGTAAATAAAAGCCTATTGAATTCTACGCTTTATGTCGATTTCTTTCCGTCTGACTTGCGATCGTTTTCTGCAGATAAGCGGGCGTTTCCGTAACCGCGAGGGTTTTGAAATAAAACAGTTATTTTTAACCGAATTCAAAAAGGAGAAGGTTCTAAGTTCGGCAGTAGATATGTATTTTTTCTGTATTTATTAAAGGCAAAAGATTCATACAACTGAAATTTTCTTACAAGCTGTTGTTTTGCCTGTAACAATAATGATTATAAATCGACTACCTATATTATATTGTATTATACGGCGCAGACAAAATAGCTCACTTATTTTAGGTAAAACTTAAACTACGAGTAACATTGCCTATCAACATAAATTATTATTCTCTTCAATTTTTATTAGGGTAAAGCAAAAGCTTTTGGTATTTCTAATCAGAAAAACTCACAAAAGCAAAAAATGTTAAAAGAAATATTTAAATCAGTAGGTATTTTCGCGTTCAAATTGTACGTATAGAATATCAGAATTAGACTTTTAAAATGTTAATTAATTCAAAATAAAATTGAAGTCTACTAATGTTTTCATTTGCGCGAAAATTTAATGCAATACTCATTTATTGACATAAAAGACGGTTAATGCTGGCTTCCCACGATCTGTTATATTACAGACGGACGCATGCTGACCGCGACCACTGGTAAAAGGTTTGCAGCACCTCTTTGTTGCATCTATTTCCGTTTGCATTTTTGAATGACAAAATAACTTCCAATGTTAAAACCGACAGAATTAAGTACTTAACGACTTAACTTGAAAAGGCAACGTTGGAAAAGTCGTAGCGCAGTACGTGCATGTCTGTAGTCCTCCGCCGTCTGTAATAAAATCCGTAAAATCACGGACCGTGGGAAGTCATCATACGACGACAGAAAATTCTAGTCATTTCAAAGGCGTACTAATTGGCATTACACTATTTGAATTGAAAACTGAATACTTCTGAAGTCAAAACACTCAGGTCTTGTTAAAAGTGTATTATGAAAACATTTTCGTTTGAAAATTAATACTAAGAACTTTTTTTTTAGAAAATTACTCATTTATTCACCCTATATTTTAAGAACACATTGATGTCTCTGACATTTTACAAACAAAGAGGAGGAAGTATTTACGTATTAAATAAGACCTACATAAGATTGTATTAGTAAACATTCCGTTGGTCTGCTATTTCCTCGTTTATACATTCTCCTATTTTTCTCTTCTTTTCTTCTGCTCTTAAGTACTCTGTCTTTACACTAGCTGCTGATATACTTAAATTTCACATTACACCTTGTACACCACTACCCTGGATCTCTTATTTTATAGATATTTCTTTCGTGCATCAAAATGGTTGACTGAAAGAGATCGCTATTTTTATGATACCTTGATAAGCCTCGTAATTGTACCTTAGGATAATTTTAATTTATATATTTGTTTCTTTTAGTTTAGTAGGTATACAATAAAGAGCTATGTATTGTATTGTAAATAATAATAATAATAATATATGCATTCATTAGTTAATTACCTC
>DWIJ01000149.1:0-13535 GCA_018248315.1 Chioides albofasciatus
GGGTAGCGGCGCATCTGTGGCCGACCTCAGGTAGGAATCTGATCTTATCTGGGGTTGATTACAAATGTCCATGGGCGACAGTCGCCACTTACCATCAGATAGATTGCATGCTCGTCTGCTACTTCGATATTATAAAAAAGCCGCTTTGATATATCGGGACTGACATTCTTGACCTCTATGACCCGACATACCTACATCACGACAGCTCTTTATTGTTCTCCACTAAACTGCACGACGTTGTCTGCTCTCGTAACAGTAAATATTATCATGTTCTGGATATCATTCGTCTTATTCTAACAAAAAATTAAAATAATAACTAATATAAGTATTTAAATAAAATCTGTTTTAACGTAAATGTTATAACGGTCATCTGACGTATTCCAGTTTTTAATAATAGAATAACACCATGAAATGAATCACTTTCAAAATTATAAAAATCCAACAGAAATGTGTGGTTTAAACACTTCTGTTGGAATTACGCCGGTTATTAAAAATCGATCTATCCAATATTTTACCAAAGATCGACATTTAACAGCTTTTCCGTACAAAATAATAAAATTTCGATCTTTGATAGATAACAATTGCACAGATTGATTATTATTAACGAGCGTTAATTGACACCAAATAAGAAAAGTGTAGGTTAGAATTTTAAAATATAATGCGTTTTTAATAAGCCCACTGGACATGTGACAACCCTAGCAAACTACATAAGTGTGACGGTTAGTGCACACAACAATGTCCAGATAACATCGGAGCTCCCCTCCTTGGAGTTCATATGCACTTTAACATTCAGACAAAAAACCGATGATAGCACCGCTTTCTTGAACCGTGTATTTGTTTACCTTCTAAATTTAACCGGGTTTCATTACGTTGTTTTATTGCAACAATGATTGATTAAGTATACAAAATTAAATTGTTTGCGTTACAATGATCGTAATTGAAACAAAACCACATTCATGCATATTTTAATATATGATACAATGAACAAAATATTTAGACGGGAGGTACCTAAATATACGTTATAAGAAATAACTTGTTTCTATTAACCTACGTTCTATCTACAATTATATACCTATGTCTACGCCGTCAATATTTATACAACAATATATTCCATTTTAGTAAAATTGCATACGTCATAAATGCATACGAGCGAGCGTAACCATTTTCAATATTTAAAGGCACGTTCAACATTATAAGAGGTTTCCAGCGACAAATATTTGGGCAGGCAAGTACGGAAGCTCGGCCAAGCAAGAAATGATTTCCATACCCGCCCGGACGGCAAACAGTTCACACATCAAAGTCAAATACAAATCTCAAACTTCGTTAATAGCGTTTTGGCGATCGCTGGAAACACAAACATTGGCCCAACGAACTAGTTTAGCATCAACCCATCTTTCATTGAATTAGTTTTGCGTACCTACTACATGTTTCTACGAAATCGATGCGATTTTAACAGAATTATGCTTGTTTTTCAACTGTAATCGTCATTTTAGTACAAACATAATACAATAAACAAAAACACTACTACGGGATTTACATTCTGTTTGTAAAATCATTTAAGACAATATTTAAATACATATATTTTTTGTATATATTTGTATACTATACTTTTTCGACTCGCGTTGTACAGCACTCTGTCATCATATCAGTAAGATGTGCAATGAATTCCAGTTCGATCTCGAAACGGACAGATATCTAGATGATAAATTTCGATTTCAGTTCTGGGTCTGAGTGTTTTGTGTATTTGTTTACGTATCTATGATAATCTTAGAGTCGTCTACAGCATTTATACTAAAGCTGATTAAGTATTTAAAGTATTCCGTCAAAGTGATTAAACATAAAATTAAAATACAATTTGTTCGGTGCTTTTGTTCCAAACACGTACCGTAAAGAAATTAGTTCTCTATTTCAACCAGTATCTTGTTTTCTCTTACAAGTATATTAATAATACAATTTGAATGCAGACTAATCCAGTATACAACTACTTACTGCCATTACCTAGTTCGAGTGCGAGTCTAATCTGAGTGTCTAATAATCCTTTAATAGATCCATTATCTTGGAGTACGTTGAGCTGAGTGTTATGAAGTCGCGTGCAGTCTTATTAATAGGAGGAATAATTAAAGGAAACGCTCCATCAACCTAGCACGGTGTACCATGAAAGGGGCCCGCGCAAGCTGCGCTCACTTCAAACCCATCGCTGCCCGCTGCAGGAAATTCAATTATCTGCTTTCGACTTTAATGTATAATATCGACACAATCATTTCATTAAACTGAATCTTGCTCCTCCATCCGTAATTGGACTCTTCAAACGAACCAATTGATCTGACGTCACGACAGTTCGCGTTGCCACTCCCAAATCTTTAAGTTGGAGAAATATATTTTTAATTCCATTGTGTTAGTTACTTCTTCTTTCGATAACATCAAAATTGCTTAAACGTATTTAGTATTTATGACAAGCAACTTTTTTTCATTTATCTTTACAACACATTAAGTTATGCTTGTAGAAATTGGTAACAGTTTAATAAAGATGTAAAATAACATTTTAACCCGTTTTATTTCCTAAGAAATTTTAACTTGATTGGATTTTAACTCACATAACGTCTATGTCCTGAACTCTTTGATGTCGCGATCAATTTAACTAGAAACTATGCATCACATAATGCATGTAAGCCGATACAGCTACCCAGCTAATTCTCTACAATAAAGATTAATGTTGTATTTATGCAAACTCTACTTGGCTCTACATTCTTGCTCGCTTTAATTAGTCGTCTAAAGTTATCTAAGAGGCCCACGTTTGTTTGTTCCTTTCATTGTGTTTTAATTAGAAAAACAGAAAATTGTTAAATCTAACTAATTACTTAAACAAACCGATTAATATCAGTAATCATTGTAATCAAATTTTGCATACCCAATTTTTATTTATTAATTTTTCTAGATAACAAGTTTTAAATTTCGAATACTAACTACTACTAATTACTAACAAAGTTACTAACTAGCGTAATTCTATTTCTGTTTTAAGAGGGTTGACAGTCATCAATCCTATCGAATGTGACGTAACATTTGAAACAAAGGATGATCCAGGATTATCCGGCACAATTTCACCGTCACGAACTTGGACGTAAATCTTTTGAGCACACATCGACAGCCACAGTTATCGTCACACACACTCACACACAGTAAGCCGTCCTCAACTATTCCCAATACTTATCTTCCCGGAGTTTGTAAACAAACCACTTTTCGTTTGAATAATTTACTCGTTGAGGTGAGGCCTGAATACAATGACGAGACTGTAATAGTTTCCGTTTTGAATAAGAGATGCCTATTGTTTCTCTTCAATATTGATTGCGTTCGTCTCCGTGCACTGCGGAAGCGGGCCTCGGATTGTTCCGCTGAGCTGTATGTACGTGTATGTTGTAGTCAAACTCAAAATCAGTCAAAGTACTTTTGACCGAAGACTATCGATAATTGACTGAAATAAACATCGATATTTTGTTCATTGGAACGGGTTTAAAGTAGTTTTGACTGGTTATATCAGCTAAAACTCTTAAGTCTAATATGGAAGTGCAATGTTAATCTCTTCATGTATTGTAGTCTATAGCGTAAAAGTGATTTTTGTCTGATGCTCTAAAGGTTGAAAACAATCAATTTTACGTCAAGGTTAAGCCAGTTAAAACAAGTTTTAACTACGAATTTGCAGTCAGAAGCAAACCACTGAATTAACCGAAATTTTCAATCAAAAGTTTGACCGTCTTATTAAATCAAAATTAATTTTGACTGTTTTTTCAGTTAAAAATCCTTATACTGTTAAGAGTTTTGACTACAACATACTTTTTCATTCGAAACAGATACTACACCGGGGCTATACTCGAAAAACTTCGTAAGCCATTTCCCAGACGATATGTCTACATCAGCTCGCATTAGCTTATGAATGATCTTCCGTAAACAATATTAAAGAGTTCGTTGAACGCATTCCTGTGCACGTAATGACGTTCTAATTATAGTTAGTAATATTTCGTCGCGTCAAGACGTAGATCGGTGACAGTGACATAGACAGTATCGGTGGAATCAGCGCCGGCGCAGGATATTTCGGTGGCACGCCCGATCACCGGACGCTTATCGCTGCACCGTATTTTAACCTAACCCGTTTTAAAAATAAACAAACCATCGCCGTACGAATAAATACAAACCTCGCTTTGACAGTGCCTCCTATAAATAACTGTAATGAATAGGCGGTTGGCATGACCGCAGTTATATGTAATGTAGACGTATGCCCGCTTAAATTTATTTCCCTCCCGTTTTTAAATATTTATGTTTCACAACTCTATAGGCTGTCAGATGTCCTAACATATAGACATCACTCAGTCAATGAATTACATTAGCTTGGAACGATAACCATTATAAATAAAACAATAGTACCAAAAATGTGTAGTAAGAAAAGCATAAAAATATTATTAGGAAGCTAATAATAGAAACGTATGAAAAAGAGCACAAAAAAGTGGACCACACAGGACGACTCCATTTGTCCAAGCCATACTCCCTGAGAGATAACAAACGCAGGGCACCGCTCTCCGCAGCACTTATCTAAACACTTAGCCCGCACCATACAAACAAAGCTGCGCCCTAACTCACTTTTTACCACGAAACGGCTTTTCTTTTTACCCTTTAGGAGTTCGCGGTACTGCATGCTTCGCGTGTCGAGTGCCTTTGTTTGTGTCCGGAAATTCATGCATTTTGCCGCAATGGGCAGTTAAGGGAAGACACATACGTTACTAAAGGAATGTCTTTTGGTTTAAATTACGATAGACGACCGTTTCTACCCGTAAACAATGTTAACTAGGAATGAACTAACATAACCGAGGTATAAACTTGTATAAAAACTAACACATTGCGGCTACGACGTAATTTGGAAGAACAAAAAGCCTTTTAAGACAAGAACCTACAAAAAGCTGCTGACGAAATCTTTCTAATAACAGTTTTGGTCTTGTCCAAGGTACACGTCATCGGGCGTGACTAACGAATGGCTCGCCCTACAGACCCTAAATTCAGAGTCGTAAGTATCAATGACACGACACCGCCGGGGCCGGTCTCTACGAAGATTGCCGAACATTACCATTAGAGACACCAATAACACACCGAACACTCGAGATGCATTAATCCTTTGATTTGGAAGGGTTAATGCCCTGAACCTACTTCAAAAATGTTATGACCCACGGCATCCTGATACACTTAAACAAATACGAGTTGTAAAATAATCGTAACTTCCTAAAGCAGTAACTAGTTGCGCCGAAAATACAGCGCAACTTCACGTGGGCGGATGGAAATTATTCACAAAACATCATAATGTAAATTTAGCCCATCGGGTACAAATAAAGAATATTTACATACATGATTGTTGTATACCTAAGCTCATAAATAAAATAGTTAGTTTAATGCATGTTTAGAATTTTTAGCCGCAGTAAAACAGGCAGTTATTTATTTAAATGGTAAAAGTTGCATGCCAAGGTTAAGTCGGTGAAATTCTTTAGAACAACTCACATATTTTTAAAGTATACGTTACACTGGTACATAAAAGATTATTTAGAAATTCTTTTAATAGTACAACAATCGTTATGGTATCCACGTACTTGGTACCAACGTGTTCCAATTAAAAGAAAGGGAATTACGTAGTAGTTTTTTCATTGTTAGCACTCCCATTACCGTGACAACTAGGGCTGCTTCTCACGATAGCTAAATGCCACTTCGAACGTTGATCATTAGTGGACGTTACAATCGTTAGAGCTGTAAATATTCAACGCGACTACCTGATATAAGCAGCTTTGCAATTCAATCGGTTTTGTGGAGAAAACCAATGACCCAATACCCTTATCATTTACTGGGGCCGGTCAAGCGGAACAGTACTGCAACTTCAGTTATACTGCAGTGCTCCAACTTTAAACAAACGACTACACTATTTACTTTTCTTACTACAAACGATTCTGTTTCCATTTTCGAAGAATTGAGAACATTGTTTATCGGCTGGGTTTCTTCCGGACCGTAAAGTCTATATGCTTCAACCACATAAGCAGAGCCGCTTGAGCATTGTATATATCATTGGAAAACGACAATAATTTACATAACGAAATATATAGAAATAAACTAAGAAAGTATAAATATTGTGATTACAATAATGTATGGCAAACAAAAGTACATAAAACGATTCTCTTAGTTCTTAACGAAAGATTAGCATACGAAAGGTAAACATTATTAACAACCTTGTAAGTGCTAATTTTACCTGTTCAACTGAACATATACTGGTTGCTCTGACGAATTATTTGACCTGGTATATGCATCATCTTCTATCGCACCACCCGCTGAAGGGTGATGTTCTACCATGCAGAATGTGACTTCAAGAGGAAGTTAGGCCAACTTTCACTATTCCTTCCAAAGCTATTATAATATTTAATTGAATACAAATAGGAAAACACGCCTCTTTCAAATCCAACGATGCATTAGCAGCTTTCTTTACAATTCTAAAAGATAACCCGTTCTCCGTAATACTAGACTTAACAATAAAAAACACAGAGATCGTTCAGGAAGATGCAAAAAATCATTTCTATTTATTTATTAGAATGTGGACCAAGGAGTCGGAAACGCGCCATTACCCAACCAACCACAGAAACTACACCCATTAAACACGCCCTGACGTTGTGATTTATAAAATAGTAACATGTAATAAATTGCGGGTTGCTCAAATGGCACAATCATAATGCCGAAATCGAAACGGACCGTGCTTAATTGATAAAATATATCCCATGGAACAACGATTCAATATATTTCACGGCTCATGACTCTAGTATGGCCAAAAAATGTAAATGAGAAAAATGTCAAAAAGAGGGCGAAAATTCGTTTAGGGCGTGACAAATTCGAATTATTGCTTATGAATTTATACTTTCAAATTTTGATAATTGTCACTTCTATTTATTAATCAGTTCTGTTACTTAATTAAATGAAAAACGAATTCTCATGTATACATTTTTACCACAAAGTGTTATTATATATATTTTTAGACTTACTTTATATTACTAGCAAACTACGTAACATTATACATCGATTTAATTAATTAACAGCTTCATAAGCTTTCCTGGAGTTTATTTTACTATACTCACAAACGGTACAAAGAAGATCTATATCATACCTATACACGTGTGGTATACGTGGAATCTCATTAGTCTCTTTTATTAGGCAAATAGTGGCGTTAAGGGATGTCCCCACGAAGGCAAACATAATCACGGAGATATTGCGGCACTTATTTGGGGTAGAAATTTCGGTGCATTACACAGTTCCCTTTCTTGAAACACGTTGGGATTATTTTTATTTGAACAAGGAAAACAATTTTCTCCTCCAAATGCCATACATTAAGTTGGACTTGGTTTTGTACACTGAGCGCATTATATAGAAGTATGGGTTATATTTTAGACTTTATATATCAATTTGACATCTTCGAAACCCGTATCAAGTGAAGGCAATCTATTATCAGTGGGGCGGGGGTGGAATGCGATAAAATTTTTCAATCAGGCAACTGCCGAAAAATATTTACAGTGTAACCCGAGGCAGGACAATATTGTGGAACGATACTCGCGAGGCGCCCGCGGCGACGCGGTACGGGCCTTCCGTCGCTTTGTGCCACTGTCGAAATAATATTGAACCCGGGGTGAAATACGGCCGCCCGCCCCCGGCTCCGCTCCTGCGAACCGTTTTTCCGTTCCACCGAACAATGCCCAGCGTTTAGTTTAAGACTGCGATTCGCACCACCTCCAATTTGATAGCTATCTCTGAAATAACTTGGTTTTTATCGGTGACGGTAAAGGCGCGTCTTGAATCTGTTTTTCAGGGTAAACTTGTGACAAAACGATGACTGCTTAACTCTAGGAAATATAAGTAAGTGAATTACGAAACTATTAATGTCAAACAAAATCGTATGCTGTAAACTTTGTAGTCATTGCATTACAACTCTTGTTAAATCCCAGTTTGAATAGGATTTTATAGTTGTTACAGGTACGAATTATGGTTTACCATTTTAAATCAAATCCTACGCGTTAAATCCAATCGCTTTTGCTCAGCCCGTGCTATTCTTGTAAAATCTATTGCCGCGCTAAATTTGCATTCCTATGGCATTACCATAATAATATCTTCAAACGACAAGTTCGTAATAAAAGGTTATCGCTATCGCATACGAGCTCCGTTAGGTATGGAAATTGGAAGTGCGCGCCGCCCCGCTCCTCAGGGCGCTCGGCTAATGGAAAATTGTTTATCACTATCAGGTTTCTGCGCGTGAGCACGATTATTTACGTGCGGTTCCCCGCAGTCTATGACCGGCCAGTAATTGGCCGCTTATTCTCTATCGCTTCCATTCATTTCTCGCGATAATACTACCCGGGGCGCAGTGGCGCGCACCGCGCTCATTCCGCGCTACTGCAACAGATTATCCTACGATAATAACCGTTTACATAAGGTATCTCTGATCGTATCGCTTGTACACAATACCTTCTATAAATTAAATTCCGACATAAGTTACTCCAATAGTACGAAACATTGTATTTCTCCCTACAGCGAAGATTAAAGTGCAGGATACCATTATTTTGTAAGAGGAGAAATGAAAGCACGAATCTGATTTTGAAAATAAAATAAGTACTGGCGAAGTGCTTGATAGAATTTAATGTGCCTCATATCCCAACATTCTATCTTATTGAAATTCCACTTGCATTAATTTTACTTGTACAAAAAAATAATGATCACACATGTGCCTAGGTAACGACCGGAATCGGACTCTATAATTAATGATCAGGATCTCCTCTAAAGCAATGACATTTGCGCACAGTAAATCACGTCTCAGAGAAAATCGCACGAAAACTGATTCCGCAATTATTTATTAGGGCTTCCGTCGCGTAATATATTTCTAGGAAAATTATACTTGCTAAATATACGCGAGTGGGTGCAGTAGGCACGGCGCGACGCACGGGGCACGCTTCCATTCATGAATCAACTTCAACGTTACCTAACCGAGTCCTCAGGCAACTAAAACAAACAAGAGCCACCGGAGTTATTAATAAGAGTTGCGAGTTCAATGATTTCGAGAGCTGCATTCGAATCGCGGGAACATCACGCGCGGATTTATGGCTCCCTCATTATAATGTTCGATGCAAATCAATACGTCGTTTCACTATCAAACAAGTCGAGATTCGATCGCCAGCTGATTACGGCGGAAGTGGATAGCAATTTACAAGTCTAGCGACTCCTACGCCCGAAATAAATTAAACTCAATCAACTGTCATAGTTCATTTTGTTTATTGCCAATATCCGATTAAAAATAAGATTTCAAATTAATAGGGCAATGCGGTCATTGATATTTAATTATTTATGGCCAGTGATCTTACTGGTCATCAGTATCAGTCAAATGTATTTAATAAACTTAATCTCTTTTAATTCCTTTTACTCCAATACTTCTTTTTTTATTCAACTTTCTAAATTAAATATATTCTTACTAAAAAAGTGTGATTCAACAAATTCAGGATTTTTCATCAGAAATATTACATAAAAATTCCCCAGTCCCACAAACATTTTTTATGTCATGAATACATACAAAGACAAATAAATACACAAACACCTAAACTCTGAACAGAAATCTAAATTCATAAAATACATATTTGGCCGGCCGGGGATTAAACCCGGAACCCACTGCGTGTCAAAGGCATGGTGACCGCTCCGGCACGCGGTCGTAATAAAGAACCATTATCTCAGGACACTGTTAGAATAAACTCTGAGAATGCTCAGTTTACGTCGTACGGCTTCACATTTATGTTCTAATTAGGCGGAGAAGCAATAAAAAGTGGGATGGTGGCGTGGAGTAATATTTTCTACAATATAACGACGCGCACCGAAGACAGCTCCTCCTAAATCCTGGTTCATTAAAACATTCGCCCTTTATGAAAGACATCAGTGGTAATTTTATTCCTTGTCTTGAACTAAACTCGGAGGGCGGAAATTGGCAGAACCAAGCAACGCCATTGTTACACATTTCGTTTTAAATCGAGGGGCTTTCTTAAATTTACACCCATGACTTGCATTACAAGTTCGCGGGGGAGAATGCTAAGGGTTGCACGCCACTAAAACCCCGCTTACTAATTTTGTATTTTTGAACACCACTTCAAAGTGTAAGTTTCACTTTACGGAATAACATTTTGTTTGAAAATTACCGGCGTAAATTAGTTGTTTGTGAAGGTCGAAAAGTTTTTGTTTGCGTAATTATGAATACGGGTGAGTGCGGAACTTTTATAAAAAGTATTTATAAGTAAAGAAATTCCAAATCATTTTCCATCTTAGCCTCTATATTTCCGCGCTCAATGCATCGGACCCTAAAAAGAACATCCGACCCCGTCGCCAATTTCTCGTCGATCCGGGCATAATTCCGCCCGGGAAAATCATTACACACGCCCTGGTAATTCGGATTTCGAGACCCACCCCTGCCTACCCTCCTACCTCCACACTGCATCTCATTTTCAAATACCATACTAACGACTAAGCCTCGTTTCCTCTACCGTTGTTCGTTACCTAACTACACGAATATCGCCTCTACACGCCGGTAATAAAAACGAGTTTCCTTCGCTAGGAAACGGCCAGCCAACGCTCCAATTGTAACTTTGTATCCTAGACGTTAAAGTTAGAAATTCTTTGTGTTTTCTTCGGCACCACGCGGACCGTTCCGAGCCGTACGTAGCGGGGGTGGATCGGGGAGATTTCCACTGAATAATAGAGGGGAGATATCCTCTCTTATTTTTTCGTGAATTTTTTATTTAAGAAAGGGATAAGATTTTAATGTGGGCGCCTTTATTACTTGCGATTGCGAGATGCGCCATTGTCGGGAGTCTTGATGCGTATGGGGTTTCCGCTTAAAGTATTTTGTATGGGAGATATTCTCGGGGACACCGGAGTTATGTCCGTAATGACGTTTTAGGAGACTTCCCGCTGCCGTTTTCTCAGCCGAGGGGAAGCTGTAATCAACAGTTTTTTCGGTTTAGGTGTAAAGTCGTCTTTTTTGAGATTATGTGAAGTTATGACGTCATCTGCTTACGTTTTCGTTTCCTGTTGTAGAGTTATAAGATTCCTTTTTAATTACTATGATAACGAGCCAATCTAATGTTGATTAAGATCTAATTCGTTTTAAATATTTTATCTACATAATTAGATTTTTCTTACTATTTCCTGTTGTTTACAAAGTCATTTAAATTTATCTCTATCGCCCGTTTTTAACAATCAATCGAATTGGTTTTGGCAAAAATTGTTACGTTTCAATCTTTGATAGGCAAAATAATGGGTGTTAGCTAGTAATGTTTTCCTCATTTTCAACGATTCCTATATTAACATCCCATTTCTGAATTAACTCTGTCATATCTTTTTTCACTACGCATTCACCATTCATAATTAATTAAAAAACGAATTCTAAAAAATCGGTTCCACTAAGTCCCATCTTAGCTTAATCATTCAATCTACCTTATCACAGCGGGCAACGATCAATCAATCTGTCGGTTCACTAATAAGTATTCCGCCCACAATACAGCCTTCGTTACCGGAAGCTAGGCCACATTCCCCAACCTCGCTTGCCCTTGAACCGAACAGCCTAAGACAATGGACATATAATGTGGTCCAAAATTTGAGATTCAGCGTTAAAAATTAAAATCTCCGGCATCTCGTGACATAGCAACATTTTAGGAACATTCAATCAAATCCAGGTGATGTTCCAACTTTCTTAAGTGGAATTAATCCACATGATTCCGTGTTAGATATCATACTTGTACTTATTGTAAGTTGGATACAAGTTAAATTATTACTTAACATCGTTACGAATAGTCTTTTGTTATCAAAATCTTACCAAAGTACTAGCGAAGGAGTCGCTACGTACGTGACACAAAATTTAGGAAAAAATTCACCACAACATTTTTTATCTCTTTATTGGAATTTGGCGCAATGTGACTTAAGCTTTTACTATCTTCATCATTATGTCTTTCTTTAAGTAAGTCAATATGTTTACTTACATCCGTATTGTATTTGAATATGTCAGTAGCTTTACTTTCTCCTATTATAACTTCAATATTGTTTTCAACCTGTGACAGTGGCTCACTTTCGTTCCCAATCGCTATTTCCCCAGCCTTGTCCCATACAACTGAGTCATCAAATCGGAAGTACGAATTACATTATTAGTTGCTTTGTCGGCTCGTTTAGGGTTTCAATAAGTGTGCGCAAGCGTCGACATTCTCTTTACGAGAGCCGCCGATACGCATCTACATTATAATTGTTTATTGTTCGATGTTTGTTTGTCCTTAGTTGCCTGTCGTCACTTAGTACGTTTTAATGTGAACACGTCTAGTAGAATTTGCAGTCGGAAAACTAATGGTCGCCATCTGATTGTCGATTGAATAATATAATAATAGAGACGTAAAGTTCTTTTAATACTAATAATAACTCTTATCAGGACTTTGCAATATTTTTCTTCTAATACTTTTGACATAATGTGCCACGCTACCAAATGGGTAGCTTGATAGACTTTTCCCTCTTTAGAGAACTCTCAGAAATGTAGATAGATTTCTTTACAATTTTTTCACTGCGACTTCAAAATGTTGTCTGAAATTACTCTACTTTTTTAGAAGAGACCAAATCTCAACTTATTATATTCCCAATCACTTCTAAGCTCGTTTTCAAGAAGTTTCTCGCTTATTCAACTCGGCTATGCAATAAAACCTATAATAGAAACAGCATCATCCATACGTACTGTGTATAGGTATCTGTAGCTTGTAATAAAGCTGTAGGCGTGCTAGACACTATCCATTAAGCCACAGACAGCTACTTAGCGCCTTGCAATGCTTTTGTTCTTCTAGTCTAATACCTAGGCTACTGTTGTGCCTATAACTGTACCTACTTTTTTCCCTTTTCTACGGAAAACACATTGTGGATTAGCGTCTGATAATTCTTCGATGGAATTTTATCTTTTGTCATTTAAGATTGGTTTTGTGTTTTCGGAATTAGTTTAACAAGTTATTTACCTATTATAACAGTTACTATATGTACATTATAGATTTTTTCACATTCTTTTAGCAAGTGTTCTAAAGATTCAGTTATCAGAATACAATAGTGTTAACACTGCTGTTGCAACAATAACGCTTCAAACTGCAGAATATATATTTTTACCTAACTGCGGAGGGTAATGATTCGTAACATCCGTAACGGTGATAGACGTATAAGGATTCGTTGGCTTCGTCCAAATTGTCTATTTCAAATATTGGAGTAATCAACAAATTCGATCTCTAATATACTACAAGAAATCAGTATTAATAATAGAAGATGTATGCAGTGTTATTATATGGGATAAGATCACGTCTCTCGACTTTCTGTTTAAATGAATGTCTCACATCGAAATATAAAAGTGCATTGCATTGAGGAAATCTATAATCCATCAATAAAGAGAAAGATGTAAGTACTACAATATCATATACAGAAGTCATGCG
>DWIJ01000150.1:0-13533 GCA_018248315.1 Chioides albofasciatus
CTGACTGAAGGGAGGCAACGCACGCTCGCCTGCGAGGACCCCACCGCCGCCGCCTCTCTCCTGCGGTCCGCCACTTGTGACTCTATCGCGGAGCACTACGGCCGGAATCACAGGAGCACTGACCTTCACTACCGCGCCGAGCCAGTTTGAGTGCCGCCTGCACTGCTTGTGGCTCCGTGTGCTCTACTAGCGACCATAACGTTATCCCAACAAACAACCACGTCCGAGTTCATAGATACAGTTTACACAGATACTGCAGCTTAAACCGACCAAATACCTAACAAAATTCTAAGGGTGCCTACATATCTACAAACTGTATTTATTCGCATGATACTACTGGGTTAATATTTTGCTTTTTATTTTGACGTGATGAACGTAAATTGTGAGAGATTTCGCATGTACCGCTACCGACGAAATTTTCTCTCGGAGAACGTCTCGCGAGCGCTACAATTTTTTTATCGTCTGCATTTTGTAGAGCGCTCTCAATCAGCTCGTTAACGGCATAAAACACGAATTTATTAATTAAAGCGGCAAAGTACGACGCCAACCGTAAATAATGTTTATTTTATTCGAGAAATCTATTTCAGTTATTTAAGAAAGATTAGGAGGTCTCACCTTAAACACTTCTTTGTATAAAATTTATGTAGGAGAGATTAAATATGTACCTGAAACAAAAAAGAAATTAAATTAATTCATGTATTATTTTTTTACAACGGTAACACGAAACAACATTAGTGTGCATATTTTCAACAAAAAATTGGAACATTACGCGCACAGAGATATAGAAGGTCGACAATATTTCGAAAGAGTAGGTAGGTACTTGCTACTACATATTAAGATTATAATATATGCATTTGGGCCACCGACAAAAATTTATAATGACGATGTAAACACTTAATTTATGTAACTATATTAAATAGAAATAAAATTTATTTATCATTCCTTATTTATATGCTTTACACGTAGGTTCTGCAAAACTAATTGCGCCTAATGGTTTTCGACACACCTTTATTATTTTGAATAATCTTTAATCAAGCTAAACATCGCTAATAAACACACATGAGGTCACCAAATGTAGGTGAAAGTGTGGAAAACAAATTAAATTAATGGCCAGCCGAAACGTACATCATAAATTATATCTGCCTACGGTTTGTTATCGAGAAATAAAACTAAATTAATTCGGACAGTGTTTTAACGTGTTCTTCGATCAGTCATTAGTTTGTTTGCTCTTAATACATGTAAACATTGGGAATAGATTTCCCTGGGTTTGATCCTATTGAATTTAACGGATATATCTATTTATGCTAGGTTCAGTTTTCTTTTACTATTGATTATTAATGTTTCTTTTGTCATAGCTGTCACTTCTTCGCTAAATTTAGAACTGATCTGATGAGTGGCTGTATTAAAGTTTCACAAATACTAGTATTTCTGAACGGAATCATGAATATCTGATAGCCCTTACAAGTCGTTATGAGTTAGTCTTCAGAATTACTACTAATTAGCAATATTATATGGACGTCAGCTAGGACTATTTCTGAATGGACTGCAGTAACCACTTAACATTATATGGACAGCACGAGCCTTTGCATCTTCTATTACATAAAACAGAACTCCATTCGTGCGTGGTACAATAAAACAGCGCTAATTTACACAGCTGTGATTGTGTATTCTTTTTGTTGGTTTAACCCAAAGCACTGAATACTAGTGGAGTTCTGTGTTAGCATGCATGGTTAATATTTATTTATGTGAGAAATAAATTTAAACATGGCCTACACTGACACATTATTGCTTATTCAATGGGGATGTGTGTCACTGCCAGCTATTATGCGCTTCTATGATTTTATTACCTCTATACCTGATCTACGCTACATTAGGTTGGCTTATGTTACTATATATAGCTGTCCCTACGTCTTTTACACGGTAACGTGAAGAACTAGTTACTATCACTCCGCTGGGCGTGGGTTTTCTTACAATCTCTTTAAAATTAAACTTAATGTCCATACTATTTAGAACTGAACACCCACATCTGAAAACGTTCAAAACATTTCTTAGGCATGTAGATTTTTAAGTTTACCTTCACCGTTATAGCAAGTGTTAATTAATTTACAATTGAGCAAAAAACCCCCAAGGTGTGTGTCCTGAATTCAAGTCCGGAACTCTAGCGTGGGCGGTATGGACCAAATTCATATCACTTATGACAGTAAAAGGAAAATTATAGTGAACAATCCAAAAACATAACATTATGAAACATTTTCAAAATTTAGTAGAATAATCAAAATAAGAAATGTAAAAGCAAGTTAAAAATAACTAACGAAGCGCTAAGTAGTAAAGTACACAAAAAGATCGAACAAAAAAAATGTTTGCAGTGCAAACGGAAAGAACACAAAAAGGTGTTAATAAATTCTCAAAAGTGGGACCCGCAAATATTATTGCGCAACTAAACGGAAATTCATCACACTTGAATCACACACAAACATCCCTAAGGTACCGTTAGGTGTTCCTCACTCGCATCCCACACACCGGGTTCTTTGTGGAAACCTACAATCAAATATTGTCCGTTATAATGACAACCGAGTGAAACAAAGTATCGATGGTCCAGTACATTCATATTCTCGAGCTAACCGACAGTAGGCGAACGCGTTAGACTATTCAATTGGTGGCACGTAAATGACGGCAAAAAATAATAGCACCGGAGGCGGCGCGTCGTCGACAAACGGCGAGGTCCAATGACCCAAATGGTTTACTGGGCCGCTAAGACTAACGAAAGAAAAATCGGTCACTGTTCTCTACAACGCCATTGGATGTTTTATTACTGGTTGACAGCGGCATAGAACAACGCCGGCCTCGAAAGATTTGGTGCGGCCACTGAAAACGCGTTTTTCTTTATGTCGATTTACTTCATTATACTGCCGAGTATGAGTGGTAGTGGTATCGTAGTGTTAGAAGCACGGCCTCTCAATCGGAGGGTCCGAGGTTCAAACCCACGCACCTCGGCTTTTTAATGTTATGTGCGTATTAGAAATCAATTATCACTTGCTGTAACACTAAGGGAAAACATTGTGAGGAAACCAAAAAGTTTTCAATGGCGTGTGGAATCTACCAATTCGCACTTGGTTAGCGCAATGGCTTCAATCTCTAGCTCTAAGACCCCTGTCAATGTCACCAATAGGTTGACGACGAGTTCGGCGATATAAAAATCGGCTATGGATTCAGCGTCATTGAATGGTACACCAAGTATCTGTACGGTACACCATGGGCAGACTTACAGTGTAATTGGTGGTCAGTGAAAATAGCCTCATGCCTCTGTTGCCACACCATTGTAGGCCAGAGAGAAACGCCAATTGCGTCAACATTCTTTGTCTATATAAAAACTGTTTGAAATCATAAATTTGAGTTACTGTATACGGTATAGGGTTATAAATATTGTTGTTACATAAAAGCAGTGATTGAATAATTAATAAATTATATTTATCAGGTATTAATTCATATATTGACATATGTGAAAGTTGCTTCCGGACGTTTATTTGTATAGGCTATTCGGCAACCAATTACGTATCTCATCAAAGAACTTTGTAGTGAATAAAGTTTTTTAATTAAATTTAGCATCAATTTCATGTTTGCTTATTATTAGTATTTATTATAACGGCTTGTAGGCAACTGTTTTATATTATAAGAAGGATTAGAGGTTCTACTTAAAAAACAAACTCGTATACTACATGACCACGTACGATGCTGCTTGTTTTTGTAAATCAATTACGGCGGTCAATTACTAGACAAGCCGTGTGTTATTATTTAGAATACTTGCAGTATTCAAAATATATGTATAATATGACCGTTTCAACTAATTTAATTACCATATAACAATATTGTTGCGGAAATCAAAAGTAAGATTAATATCAATGTGAACACGTTCCAGGAAGCGTGAATCTGCCAACAATAATCAAGCAACGCAAGAAGCAAGTACGCACAAGTCACGCACCGACGTAACTGCTAGAAAAACCATACGCCCACTGACCATAGAAGGAGAGAATCAGGCCTATAGCCAAACGCCAAACATTGATCGAAAACATAAAAAAACAAAGAAGCAAAGCCAGAAAATATAACTCAAACGTTTTTGAGCCATATTCACGACTAGCAATGACCACAGCGAATTAATCTTACGCCGTAAATGGTACTCTCACAGAAACCTGATCCGGCGCAAGTCCAACACACAATCTAAACAATTTATCAAAATAGCACCTATAAATAGACTTCCTGGAGTCCAGAGATTCCTTGTTGCTTTGTAATTTGCCTCTAGGTGGACGCTGGATAGATAGCAAAAAGATGTTATCACAGGGAGGCATATAAACATGGACGTTGGTGAAATACAATGCATGTGAGTATTACGGTTTTTGTGACTGATGTACACTTGTTTCTGGGTAATTATGCTACATTAGCGGAAGGTGGAGATGTTCCGTATTTTTAAAGGTAACGCAATAATAACTGAGTTAAGAGTAACGGTCCTCATTAATCATCGAGGTCAGGATCGGTCATACGCTAAACACGTATGAGCACGTTAACCGATTCTCATTCGTCATCTTTCTATTTCACAGATTTTTACTGACGTCAAGAATCTGACGACACAATACTGTTGTTGATTTTTAAATGTATTTTACGACATAGAGATTGATACCAATTTCCAGCTAATCACGAGCAATCAATATACCTATTAATCGTAATAATACGAAAAATACAAACCTATCAGTGTAAAGTAATACGTATGCCATCATCGAATGTCATGTACGAATCATCTTGTAATTTGAATGATATTGATATTTTTAACGATGAATATAAAATTGAAGCCAGTCAACCTATTAAGCGATTCAGACTAAAAGTGAAATCCTTAACAATTGAACAATTATTTACGATGCCTTTATCTCGATGGTAAAACGGGTTCGCACGCATCGTCACGAGGCTGCGACGGAGATTAATCCACATTTAAAATCGTTTTGAGAAGTCCTGCGCATCGTGCATGATATATTATTTTAGTTAAGTGAAGCAGACATTTAATTATATTAAAGCCTTAGCGTTTCAAGAAGGACAGGAGAAATCAGTCCGTCGACCTGCATTAAAATACCTTTCCCACAAAGACGTGCCCGTTGTGCTTCCAAGAAGCACAACAAAGATCCTGTACATGTTTGTGACTCACGCCTTTTGGTAGAGCCTCCGTTCCAGACAAAAAAAAGAGTTCATAATTTAAATAGAACTCAATAGAGCTACTGTGACCAGTCAGAATTCGATAAAGTGATTATCATTATCGGATGTTTTTGTCGTGAATCACTGAAAACATTACGGGTCGAAAGTCGTGTAAGGAAGTAGGTTTTCATATTAAGTGTAATAAAGAAAGGGGGTATGATTGTGCAGTGGCGCTACCCGTCATCACCAACAATTGGTATATCCCGGTTCCGATACCGTTAACGAGATAATTGTAATTGGGGCAGAAAGCTGTCAGTGCGCCAGGGTACTGTTTGATTCTTCGAAGTGGCGCGTAGGTGTCTCGCCACATTACACCGCTCGTCATCCTTCATACACCAAATTGCTTGTTCCCATAATTTATATTCTGGGTCGGCGTCACACTTATGATGGCCGATTAGAAAGGAGATTGCAATTGTATTGATATGTAAAACGATTCACACGTGGGTGGTCATGCGAAATTAATTGCGGAAAAATAATACTTTTGACATTTACAAGCGCTTAGTAATGTGAAAGCATTATAATTAAAAAAAAAAAATTGCCCACCCGCCGCTCCATAACTCAGATAACATGTCTCGATTAAGGCTCGATATCGTATTTCCGAGTTTCCAAGTTAAAAGTGCTCTGGAGATAGGACCGTGACTCATAGACATTATTGCTGCGTCAATAATAATATAATATTCTTGTATGTTAATGTGGAGTGAATAAAGAGAATGGTATGTAGTATGGACGCTTAATTGATACAATTTCCCTAAGAATTCCTACCGGCCCTTAAACGTATCTGTTGTACAATTATGAACGTGTGTACAATGTATGGCTAATTATGTTTTTATTGTCCCTGTCATCATTAACACCTGGGTTGAATGTTGACGCGGTAGGCTTGCTATATAATTATAGAAATGAGTAGTGGGGGCATGAGGAAGAAAGTGAAGGATTTTGTTTTATTACCTATTTTATACTTTTCCGCGCCACGGCCCCGCCGCCTTTAGTAGTTTTACTTTTGTTAAACTTTTAATGTTACACGGTAGTAATAAATATTCGTTATCTGTTTCTGGAAATCTAAAGTAATTGGTGAAAGGGTTTGACAATAAAATGATACCTTTTTTGTCCGACACGTAAAGAACATTGAAATGAGATTTCTGGTAATTTGTCTACCTTAGAGACTTGTTAGTCAAATTTTCTTACGGTAATTCACTTTGAAAATATATAATAAATCTACTTTCTCACGTCAAGGTCACGTCTCCTTTATGATGATAAACGGAAACTTTTAGCGGAGAGAGGTCTATGCTTATTATTGATGGTATTTCCTTATATGCCGCACAATGATAATAGAATTACGGATAGTCGTACTCAGAGAGTTCCTGTGCTGACTTTCGCTTATTAATATTTCTTTTGATAAAAGGGAAATCATGTCGCGCCAGATGACAAATGACTGCAGACAATGTGCATTGGCTCGGGTGGAGGTGGATAATAATCAAGGTTACGACGGGCCGTGCTAAACACCGAAACCAACGTTTGAAATCAAAAGTGATCACGGTTAACCGGTGTGAATATGTTGGTATTGCGTAAACCGAAAGTTTTAGATAGTTATGCATGTGTTCGAAGGAGAAATTAAATAAAGCGACAAACCAAACAGGTTGATAACAAACGAGAACTTGTCATATGACGTGCAGATACAAAACTGGACAACTTAAACTGTACAACATAATAATATTCTGATTTATTATTATAACAAACTTTTTTTGGTACTCTATTAGGTAACTGCCTAGTAGGAAGTGAAATAAGTATCGCAAAGTTTAGTAATGATCGTTCATGGTCTTTGAGGCGTGTATTTTGAAGGGAGTGCGAAGGCCATAGATTCTTGGCCACAAGGAAGAATCGAAAACATGAAAGACCTAGTCATAAAATACATAAGATAAAAAAACACGATAGTATTATCGCAACGAGTGAGTTCTATTTACGAGCGTATTCTGATTCGATACTGATTATATTCCCACATGAGTTATGACTTAAATCGTTCAACAGGTTATATACCGAGACTGTACCAGATAAATACTTCCGTGAACGAACGAATTACCGAAAGATCGTTTGCAGTGTTTTAGTGCGACGCCTCCATCGATTTCTGAACAATACGTGGGCGGCCGATGCATTGCCGGCCCATAAACGGAAACCTTGTTTACCTACTTGTCTTCCCTTTAGGATAACTGATATCGATGCTCGACAAGGTCTCTTGTTAAATTGGCTTGATAAGTTCAGAATGCGATCTCGTTTACCGTGTTCGCGATAGATAGATGCAACCTAATCATTGTTTTTATATTGGCATTTATTGCAATCGATCCTTGAACACAATAGATTTAAATAACTAAACCTCTTCCGCAAACGTGATGCGGGTCGTTTGAAACGCTGCAGATGGTGTAAACATTACGATTGCACACGTAAGCACCAACATTTAGAATTTTTATTTTTGTCGAAAAAGGCATCAAATGGCTCGATTTGCATAATCGACTACTATGAGCCGTCACGGTTTGTCTTTATTTAGTAAGCTTAACGTATAAACCTACAGTGTGTGTAATTGTAACTGCATAGCGTTGAATATATTATCGATAAAATGTCATATTAAAATGCTAATATGTATGGCACTTAAAAGCGTTACGGCGTTAGTAATTTCTTTAAGTGTATGCTAAGTACGACAATGTGCGATGGTCAATGTCATTGCTACTATACTACACAATATGTAGACAAATCTCGACCCGGCTACGGCGAGGCTAACAAAGAACTAATCTACCTATGACTCAAAAACATACCCAAGTTTTGCTACATGTCTGACTATGCCGTGTCTCGATAACACATGCAATTACGTGTAACAAATCAAACAAAACAAAAAGTGTACATGATTATAAGCCTTAATATGAAATCCACGCACGAGAACACGGCAAGCATCAAATTATTCCTATTTCGGACAGGCAACCCGCAGTCTATAAATTCAATCAGCTTAGAAATATAGAAAAAGGTCAAGATTACAACAGACGCTGAAGGATATGTGATACCCACTTAGTACATATGCTTGGCCTTATTTGAAAAACGGCAACAAAATAAAAGTGACAGCGGCTGTGTTACATTCAATGTCTCGCTAACAAGTTAGAACAGTTTAGCTCGACCGAAAAACGAATGACAAAATAATGAGTTCATTTCACTGGGAAATAAAAGGCTGTAGGTACTCATACAAACATTCAAGACAACAAAAAACTTAAGTGCGTCTTCGGCAATTGAGGTTAACACAATCATTTGCGAATGATGAGTCAAGCAGGAGTCAAGCTAACTGTATCGGCCTAGGTACCAGCCCGCTCCAATTACCTACTTTTGCGGATCACATTACCTGCACTCAAAACCTCTGTACGATTCATTGCCATCCACTGTACCATCTTTGTACAAATCATAACTCGATGCCGACCAGTATCATTTGTACACATGTGTATGTGACACATTTAGATAATATATTACCTATATATTTTGTATTGGTTTTTGTACGTAACACATGTGTATATAAACTCAATGTTTTTTTAAAGTTTACAGTGATCTAACATAGCTGGTCGGTTATGTACAAAGTATGTACGTATATGACAATTTCTTAGGTTTCTGAAACAATTCTAACTAGTATTATAAATACGAGAGAGCGTTTGTTTGTATGTTTGCTATGCTTTCACGCCTAAACTACCAAACCCACCGTCATCAAATTTTGTACACGCTTTGTCAGAGGTCCAGGATTGGTCATAGGGTACGTTTTATTCCGAAAAAAAAAGTTCTGTTCCCGAAGGATTGGTAAAAAAAGCAACCATCGTCGTCGACCCCTGACGGCGACCGAAGCCGAGGGTAACAGCTAGTATAGAATATTTTCCCACGGTCATTTTTAATATAGGGCTTGTTCCGGTGTAATTTATTATCTCCAAAGTGGACTCTTCGTGCAATATAAACACCGTTTAAATAAGGGAGATAAATACCGTGATTATGCTCCAAATTTGTAGAGAACAGAAAAAAACATAAGAACAGACTCTCTAACAGACGAATATTATGCGCAATAATTATCGCGTTTCACGGACTTCCATATCATTTTATAACACACATAAGGGACTCTATGGAATTGAATTAGCAAATGAACACGCACTCCACCTGGTCGTGAACATACGCAACGAGAACGCAGTAGCCCTTGTTGTAATAACGCAGTAATAGGTCTTCGTTATGTTGTGATTACGACAGCAACTTGTTAAGCATCTTTATATTTATGACTTTTTGCATAGATGCGGGTAAATATACTCACAATGATGTTGCTATGGAAAAGCAATACATGCTATACAAACTGTATAGTGTATACTACGACAGTTATTGTTGTCATTATTGTTGCATTTATATGTAGCATTTATTTACATATTTTATTACGATTCTTTGTCATTTCTTAACTGAATATTAATTATAAGATTACTTCCTTGTTATTTTATTACTCAATAATTTCACTTTTATTCTATTTCGTATTAACAGCTACAACATAAGTTAGAAATTGATTTATTTTTAAAATTAATTGACAATAATTTAACCGCAGTGGGTCTTCTGTAAACCCAGTTCTAGATATCGATAGATAAATCTTAGTTAACAATTTATCATTCCATATTAGATCAGTGGAACACGCCTCACTCGTCGTCGGCGCAACTAACTGGTTTCTCAATAATAAATATAGTGATACTCCAATATGGTATAAACAATACCACAAATTAATTATCGAAGTAATGTCAGTCAGTATGACCCACTTGTACGAGATACAGATACGTGGTCGACCCACGCAACCCGGCTAGAATAATACAATACGATATTGTGTGCGCGTCGATTCCATGAAGCTTTATGCATAAACATTGGTCTGAACCAGGGATGGTATGGAGCTCCGTAACCATAATCGAAACTATAGACTGTTCGAAATAAAAATCCGTTCGAAACTATATGCGAATCCGATTTAAACGTCTTGAAAATATTCGTATAGGGGTGGTATCTAAATGAAAGGTTTTTGCCCGGTCGAACAGACACAGTAGCCGCGCGCGTTTCTATGCAAATAAAATTTATTACATCTTTGTATTTTCTTTTTACAATTCCATAAAAAATAACATTAGCAACTAAAATTATTGCTATCCGTATTCGTATCTCAACTCTTTTTCATATATCCGTAACCATATACAGATCCGAAATTTCATATCCACAGCATTTATAGTCAATGGAACAATCCCTAGGGTCGAAGCTCGGCACGATAACGATCTGATTCGATTATCATCTCGGGAAAGAGCGAGACTCATCTTTATTTTATTTTTCATTTCGTAGCGCATGGAATCTCTTAATTAAGAGTGTCGTCGACAGGCCATAAAAATTAATCAATTCGTGAAAAATAAATCCAATTAAAGGCGACGCCTGTTCGTCTAGTGAGAGGTACACCCACCTAACTACATTGAGCGTACGATTTCATTTAAAACTTTTAAAGGCATAACTAAAACTTCTGATTGTTTAGAATTAAGAATGAGTTTGAGTAGTTCTAAAATAGAAATACGTGTCTTTAATTTTAAAAAGTTACATTGAGGTAACGAATGTGAGTAACACATGTGCATACATTTATAATTCGGCACAGCCGATTATCTCTCATCTGAATACAATGAAGATCTGTTGCCCGATTGACTTAGAGGCATCGTGTAACATATTTTGAAACCATTAGCCCGACCGTTACATACATTACAAGCGAGTGAGCCGAAACAACAAAAAAAAACAAGAAATATTGATTGTATGCATGATACTGTGACTTTAACGTATTTATGTGGGCATTTTATGTGATTTAATGGTTATAACTACAGTTTACTGCCTATTAATTTTGTGAAACAGGATTTAATCAATATTCGTAGTGGTATGTAGCTTTCATACATTTTATATACCACCCATTTTACAACACACGTTTCAGTATCTTATCCATACAGATAAATGAAATTGAACTTTCTTATTTTAGAAATTTTAGTTGGTAATACTATCTCGTTTGTATTTCTTTCTTTTCAAATATTGTGCGTAGGTAGGTTACTGCAGAAATTGATTTAAGCCTCCTTAGAGCGGTTGCAACATAATATTATAACATTGGTATTACGTAAAAGTTTGCTTTTTGCATCATATTAGCAGTGTAAAAAATGAAAAAATGCCTGCGCACGTAAATTGGGCGAGCTAATTTATTATTTTTAAAACGAACTTTCACCAAGACAACCCCTACCATCCACAGTCGGGCTTAAGTGAGCATTTCCTGTATTCTTTCAAAGTATACGCGATATACGTAAGGCTAAACACCTAATTTAACGCGAGAAGTTTCAATTTAAACTAATTAGTCTCCGCTAATTATGAATTTCTTTTCCAAATTTGATTGACATTGTAATAGCGAAAGTGAAAATTATGACACGCTTTATAATTCCAACGGAGAAAGGCATTTACAAAACTTTTTGAGTGTTTTAAGAAAGAATGTTTTATGTTTGAAGCCAAATAAATTGATGACTTTCATAATTAAATTTGATGTAATCTATCATATTATCCATCAAAAAAAATACAACCGAGAGGATCGTCTCAAAAATATCTTAGTTCAGGAAGCATCTGTGTAATCAATCATATGGCGAAGGTTAAGTTGCTAGAAGTTAACAATAACATTATGTTAATCATGCGTTGATGAATACAAAGGGCATATCATCCACCTTATGTTAAGCGGACCCTGAATTCCAAGAACTATAATCTGCACCAAGAAGGATAGTCCTTCCTGAATTAGTCATAGACGCGTAGTGCTACTGCAACAGAGGGCTATTACAGATTCACAGTGTGTCACTTGAGAACCAGCGAACAATACATGTTGTAAGGGTGCTTATCCACCGGAGATGTGCAAGGAAGCTAAGCTATGGAGTTTCGTGAAATCCATCAAGACGATCGCTTCATTTTCATTGCTTCAATTAGCAAAGCGTTAGTAGAAACGTGTTCAACATTCTTATGTTTTTATGTAGAGACGCGTTCTAAGGATTGAACCTGCGACAAATTAAGGATTCCCGACCGGTGCAGCTAATTTTTTTCATGGGATATCCTATTCCATTAGATTTGAGTAGAAAAGATTCATAGTTCAGCATCGACTTCGGTCATCGCTTAAAACATCTCTGGCGGAAAAGCACCCTAAAGCGAGATTGATGTGGTGATACTTTCGCAGTAAAATCACTGAGACTTAAACCTGTTCCGTTTGTTCGTTAAATATATATATTGAAAATGCAACACGTCAAGATTGAGATAAGCGTTTTATTTATTGATGAGCGAGTATATCCATATTTCTAGTATTAATAACATTATTGATGGTAATTTATCAAAGGATGATTTTTCTGCATTTTAAAGTCACAATGTGATAGTCATTTATCACAGGATGAGTTCTACTTAGGTATTTCGAGGTTTCACTTGTGTCAGGCGATAGAATAGTGAAGTTTAGTACACTAATAGCGTACATAGCGATAACGTTATCATATTATGGGCACGACAGTGCGAGACGTGAAGCGATTGTTTTCAATAAACATCCGACTGTCATGAATGTCACGGCAGAACAATACAGATGCAGTAATTACCGTTCTTGCACGCGGCGGCGGTACTTTCTACGACGGTGCACGTTCCACAATGAACAATCACATTATTATACTTTTTGTGTATATTAGTAAAAGTAAACATAGACGTCTTCGAGCTGTTTCTTTACAAGGCACATCTGTTTTCATTGGGGTTACCGCCGACACCGAACGAAATGTTTCTTCAGGGCCGGATTTAGTGTAGGTCCCTAATTAGTAATTATTTTCCGAATTGAAAGGAACAATTATTTCCCACAAGTTATACAATAATTTTCTTCCAACATATAAAATCATATCAACACTGTTTGAAAAAACACGTAGTTTGAAAAAAGTCGACTCGTCGAAATTTGTAGACCCTGATGCAGAAGCCCCGCCTGCCCTCCCCTATTTTTGGCCCTATGTTTGTTAATTTAAACGCGTGACGTAAAATGACACCGACTCTACAATTTGAATATGGGACATTTGCTATATAACATACGTGTATCTAGTACCTACCTATATGTACAGTTATTTTAGTATATGTACATTACAAGTATTCATTAACTGAAGTAAGTCATAAATTGTTCAGGTCACTTTAACATTTTTATCTCTGTTTGAACATTTATCACCAAATCTACAGAGCCATTAACGGGTTAGAAACATTAGTTTTATTTTATCA
>DWIJ01000151.1:0-13529 GCA_018248315.1 Chioides albofasciatus
TAAAAACTTGACAAATCTACTAAAATGTTAAACTGGGAAGAGTTGAGGTAATTTATTTCGGTCCGAGCGAAAATATACTGAAGTTTTCTCCAACGTTACTTTTGCTCATTACGTAGATTAACTAAGTCTTGAGTGATTAAAGTTTGTATGCTTACGCTTCCAAAAATATAATTTCAATAAAGGCGAGACTAATGCGATTACGATCAATTTATTCATTAAACCACTGATTTTTAACAGTTAAAACGAATGGAAATAAAATATCAAATCACTCGTTCAATTTATTTTATACATTAATAACACGAAACGGAAATGAATGCGCAATTTTCATTTTCGGTGTTTAAATATTAACACTTAAAAATTACATTTCATTCAGTAATATTATGATGCGGTGAAATGAAAAAAGACTAGAGTAGTGCCGAAAGTGTCGTTAATTAAACTGATGCACTACGAATGTGTAATGTGATTGCATAAATTATATTGCATTTAGTCGTGCATGTGTCACGGCAATTACGAGACGAGATTTCATTGGGCGGGCCGTTAGCCGGAGATGAGTAATCGTATGGACGTTCGACGTTTGGATTTCGGATTTTACGAATTTACTGCAGTTAGTAAACATGAAAGTTCTAAATTTAAAAGTTTTTTTTTAAGAAAATAAAAAGTAATTTCGTAAGTCATCTGCTTTATGTTAGCTTAGGTATTATTCATTTAAAAACGGGAAATGAAAAATAAAAAAATAGATCAGTGATGAATTAGTATTACTTTTGACACGAATAAAAGAATTTAAAAACTAAAAAAGATGATGACGATGAATGAGAAAACATTCTGAAGCAACGCACGTATTTAAACCATCGTGCAACGTTCTTAGTAAACTTCTCTTATTTGCAGTTTCATTCCTAGCAGTGAGCTACTGCTCTATATAATGTAATTTATGACACTACTGAGATGAAGACAAATCTAACGACATCTTACTTTAAAGTACGCCAAGCCGTCTACAGGCAGTCACTATGAAATATACTTACTACTGTAAGCTAATTATTCCTGTAAGACTGTTTTATATAATAAAATATTCCATAACAATTCCAGTTTTCATTTTTCTGATAATCCATTCTATAACATCTTATTCTCTAAACAATACAATATCCTTTTCTATTACTTATATAGTTTCCCGCTAGAATGCCAGCAATTAAATAGACTCTTTTTAACTTAAAATAAGAATTAATCATCTCTTAGACTGTATAATTGTACACACATACATACATATGTACATCCAATAACATACAAAGCCAAAAACCATTACCCTTTTTCTGGGGCCGCAGGGTAAAATAGGTTAAGATTTATTCAAGCAATGAATACAAAAAGTGACCTCATAGGAGCCATTCGTAGTTCCGATGTGGACGGCAATTTTATTATTTTTTATCATACTTTAGGTAAACCAGGAATAATATATTTTACTAACGAGAAATACCAGACTTCAGTAACATACTATGTATTTGTTTATAAATATTTTTATTTGTATCAATAAATTGTCTATTGAATTTGACGGGCTTTAAATCCGTATAGCGTCTAAAAATTTGCGATCCACATTTTTTTCCAATCCAAAACACTTTTTAATGGTTTTCTTTATGGTGCTTACAATGCGCCAGATCAAAAAAATGAGTAGATGTTCATCATACAACACCAACAAATTAAATTACCTCCAGTAGAATTCTAATTCATCATATATAACAATATGTTGTCTAACACGTCTGTAACATCCATGAAATTGTAACCCATTAAAATAATAGGCAGCAGTTTTTAAAGAGTCGCCCGTGACATTTGGGTCAGATCATGGATGAGTCCGTAAAACATGAAAGTTCCACATGTGGTTCAGGACAGTGAATGTGTTAATAGCAGAAGCGAAAATGACACGAACATTTATAATAAGCATTTGCATAAAGTTTTATTGCCGTCGTACTGGGATTTCTAAATATATTTCTGGTACAACTTTTAGTACGTGCGATGTACATAATATATTCAGGTAATGGTCTTCCGTGTTCTAAACGACGTGGATATATCCTAGTCTTTTGCTTGTTTATTATTTTCGACACAAAATACAGTACTTACGTAGATTTAATTTATTTATATTTGCTATATGTAAAGTTCATAGAACCGCTGTAAGAGAACCTTATGAGGAACCTAGATCTGGCAGTGGGGCTTCAAAGGTTGATGAATGGATCGATGAATCCACGATCCATTCTATCCAAGTATCCACACTACCTTGTGTACTTGGCACTTCTTTAAAATCTGGACGTCATGAATGCTCATGATGTTCTGTTACCAAATCCATATTCATAGATTAAACTAGACGGGATCCACCACCTTTCGTAAATGCTCTATAATTTGGTCAAAATTTATTTTTTATTTTTGGTACTAAATTTGACTTTCTTCGAATAAAGATATGTCAAGAAAGTAGCATGTTGAATAGTGAAAGATTTCCGTAATCCCGTAGTTAACTTTCTCTAGTTTAACAGAAACCTAAACGCGAGCAAAGTTCAAACTATTGACCGGTTGGTTTTCGGGTTCGTGTAACTTACAAGTACTATCGAGCCTTTTGTATTTGGTGCGTCTCTTTGAAGAAAATCCGGATTTGTTTTCTACACAAATTTGTGTACAATTTATTTTTAATTAAGGCCGATCTTTTCCTGTTGTCGCGCTTATCTGTGGGGTCCTTTTTATTTGCTCCCCTCACTTCGATGGATGACCGAACAATTGACAGGATCTTGACCTATTTTGCTTTTCATCTCGTATCACTAAGCACATTTTAATTGGAAATTGGTGTTATTTATAGGATGATTCTTACTTCTGAGGGTTTAATGTTTTAATTGTTATTAAAAGTCAATTTTATGCAAGGCAGGAAATATAAGTATTTTTTTGGTGTGAGTTTGTGGTACTAGAATATAGCAATTGCTTCATTTATACTTTTTGAACATTGACTAAGCGAAATAGTATCGACTACAGTTTAATAACTTCCAACTTACTCTGAGCGATCATAATGCTTTGAGGTACTGTTTGACTTGGTGTCTGCGTTCATTTCTATAAAGTCTAAACCACCCTCTAAAGGATGAAGTTGCACCCACATCAATTGTACTCATGGCGACTTTCCAAGGTCCGAGTTGGACGTTCTTTTTGCCAAGCGCGTGAAGTTGTGGAACAAACTTCCTTTTAGGCATTCACGGAGCGCTATGTCATGTGACTCTTTCAAAAAGGAACAAAAACCGCTCGATTAATGCAGGGAATGCATTGGTAATTCCTCTGGCGTTGCAAATGGGGATATTTGCCTCTTTCTCTTCACTGGGTTTTAATTTTCTAAAAAAGAAGAAGAATATAGACCATCTGGGGTCGCTACAGTAATAATGGAATGGACAAGGAAATCGGAAATAGTTTCGGAGAGTAAAATGTATGTGAACGTAATTTATATAGCTAAATGGTACTGAAATATAAGTAGAAGAGATGCTATTTAGTAGGTATTAATGTTTTTTTATTTGATATGTGTACACAGTATATATAGTAATATAAATCAGAAGTATGTAATTTTCATTACAATAATTATAACTTAAGCCAGTAGAAATAATAGGGTTTAACTGAAGAACGGATGATTCGCTGATTAATGTTCTTACGCCTAATCTTATTTCTTACAATAGAATAGCTAGGTAACTAATACGTCTGATTAGTATCTAATTATTATTATATTTTGATCTAGTTGAATGAGTATATCCTATAGAAAGTCAGTCAGTCAGTCAAAATCAGTTATTCCGCAGTAGCTTCACGAATACATACGGGGACTAAAATCTACCACTATAACTAAAATCTTCTCAGTAAGCCTACACAATGTTTTGATCGTGCATATCACAGTGCGTGTAAGAGTAAGGCAAAATTCCAATATACGTTCGATAAACTTGTGAACAATAAAGTACACTTGACAGTGTAACATAATCTTAAAGTTGTAACACTTTAATCACTACGTATCAAGATGGGTACTTTGCATTGAGAGACCATCGGAGGGCTAAACTCGAAAAAGTTAGGACAAATTTATTGCTCCCGGTCTTCCAAGTTGGAGAAAGTTTCGGGTCAAGGACCCTGTCCTCTAAACATTGTAAGACCGTCGATATCAGAGTGTATCTCAGATTGACTGGGCATAAGGGAAAGCGTAACATACGAATAAATTAAACATTTATTAGATATTTATTAAATTTGTTTTTGACTTTTCCAAAAATTAACACTGTAATTTAATTTTTCACATTTTTTGACATTACACCTAGTATTTTTATTGAAAATAAAGTAAAAAAAGTTCTCTAAGGTATGAAAGTCTTGAGTGAAATTAAGGTATGTGACTATGACCTAATCGTGTGTGTTGTGTGTAAATGCTTCCGTTTTACCTCGTGCCCAGAAGATTCCAAATTTAAATATGTACCCACTGCCAATAATAATTATGCCTCTAAGTAAAATGGCTGTGCTGTACAGCAGAATAGACTAAACGAAATTATAAGAGTTCTGTTTTACTATTTGGATATGGAAATCTATAAAATGTAGAAAAATATTTTTGGCAACGACCAATTTAATTCACAACTTTCAATTGGCTCTGTCCAATACGAGAAAAATACAGAGAGCGAAAACGTTGAAAAATCAGGATGTTTTATTTCTATAAATACAGACAAAAATTTAGTTGAACCGATTTCGAAAATATTTCAAGCAATGAAATGAGAATTCGCGCCGGTACTCGTACAGTCTATAGAATGTTGGCCGTTAATGAACCAGGAGTTCATTCATACTCGCATTCCCGGAGTGGATCTCGTCGGTAAATCCTCAATGCAGACTTGTGTCCACTTTTAAATTCTAGATTTCAAACGAGTAATAAAAGCAAATCAAATCTACCGTGGAATCCGTATCGTCCGGCATTAAATATTTGTATGCAAGTATGTTGAAAAATTTTAGTCTTGAGCGGATAGACTGACTTATGTTTTATGTTGATTTTTGAAAATGTACAAAATTAGTATTAAGCAACTTTTATTCGAAATAGTATTTCTTTAGTTTAAAGTCAAAATTTATAAATATGGTTATCACATTGGCCTCATGTTGGTTAGTAGACTTTATGCACCTGTGAGGTAGAAACTCCAAGAATGTAGAATTGAAAAAAAAAAACGTAAATTTATCTACGATAGTTTTTTATGACTTCTAAAAAGGTACGTTCTGCATCTAGTCGTATTTTCTAAAGTTTTAAATGACTAACGTTTATATAGTACTAAAAGTATTTGCGCAGTGTCTAGTCTGAAACAACGTCCAAACTTTTAATATAAATATAACGGCAAATAAATGTCAGAAAAACTTCCTTTCAAGTATTGGGCCGATCCTTTTAATCTAATTTTGATCGGCGATCTCGTTTTGTCCTATAAAACACTGCTCCGGACTGATATAAACTTTTTAAATAAATCTCTGAGTACTGACAGGGGACCGAACCAATACGTTTTCGGGTCTATGTTTATTTGTGCTGATTTAATTATTGAAATCAATTAACGGAACTTCCGTTCATGTTAATTTAGAATAAAAAATAACCAAAAATTGAACTGTGTTTTAGAATATTTTTTGAAATAAAACTATATTTTCCACATAGATAACTCAATTAGTTATCGTTTTAGGTAATAACTAAAACATTCAAAATATTGACCTAAATTGTGATAGGATAATAGTTTTTAAACGAAGTGCAATCAAAAATGTTAGAGGTTTCGCTTTTTTCTAAATGTCGATCGATAGCAACTCATGGCTTTTAAAGTTTATGGAGATAGTCATATTTCCCATCTTCAGAGCCTCGTACACTTTTTAGATTTACAAGCTATAAGCATTTTTCCTAAACTTCGAGTATCTTATCTTCAAATAACCTTTTTTACCTATGCTACCAAGCCTAGAATAGATTTGAACAACTCGGCCATCTATTCCTAGGTAAAGGTTGCCAAGGTTCACCGAGCTTCGAATCTAGGCAATTTAGTTAGAACTCCTAAAGTTATTTTCACGGAGAGTCTTTATCTCGGACATTGTATTTTTCGTCCAAGACCTCTCAAGTTTACATCTCAAATACATTTAAAAATTGTATCACGCAGTGTTTAAAATTCTGAATACTAGGTTTAAATAGACAGTTACACAGCTTGAGGGTGACGGAGGTTGTCACGGGGTCATTACGCCTCGGAAATAGGCACTTTTCCCCTCGTTAGTGCCCCGCTTGGATCTCTGTGATGTCATGAAACTATGTATACAGATGTATACCTTCAGGTTACATTTTCTATGGCTACTTCGAAATCTTTCGATGTTTAAGCGTTATCAGATTTTTCTACTTTATTTTCCACTTCATAAGTAAACAAAAAATGTTAAATACATTTAACCCTTGAATAGGTCGAATCACAGCACAGAATTTGAAGTTGAAAAGATTAATTGTAAACCTCAATCTGAACTCCTATCGGCGCTAACGCCAACCTTTTTGAAAGCCGCAGTGTGTTCCGAACAAACTAACAATGTCGATCCAATAATTCCTTTACGTCTTGATTTCGATTGTAGTATTTAAAGAATAAGGACTAATTTTAAAAACTTGGCATCTCAATATCTTGAGTCCTTTCGAAAGTCGATACCGTCTTAATTAATCTTCGGTGGAGCTCAAAGCCCCGATTGTATGTTTTTATGCAGTCTGTATTGTAGGTAGGTACTTTTATAGCGACGTTTTAATTCCTCTACTATTAATAATAGGGGTGGCAGCGATTATGGTCCGTAATTGGTGGCTTTGTTCCGATGCAGGAAGGCGGAAGGATTAAGTATTAAAATAGCGCGTTAGATCGTAATAGCCTTGTGTTATAATCGCGACACTGTATTGTTTAAAGCTATGAAGCTTATGATTTTAGCTTTTATTTGTATAGCTTTGTGGTAAAATAAAACTAGTTTGTATACTGTATTTTCATGTACTGTTTTCGTTGCTTATTTTCTGACGTGGACTTAATTAGTCTTCGGTGTGACGTATATCCCATTTGAAAAAGTCATTAATACTTTCCAGTGCTCAGACTTAGGACACAGGCTTATAGCTATGTCACAATAAATTCCTTTCTTTATTTATGTTTCACTTTTCTTGTTAATGATTGTCGTCTTAAAAGTTAACGAGTTGAAAAAGGGCGGTTTAATTAGCTATATACGTATGTATTGTTACTTTTATCAAGTCTTCATTTTGTAGAATTCCTGACTTAATATGACCTGCTTCATTGAGTTTGTCATCTTCCATAGTTAAACAATTAAAGCGTGAACTACGCCTAATTGAGGCTCTCCAGATTATTTCATACGAGAAAACCCGCGGCTTCTCCCGTTTGGTTACAATATCGAAAATTTCACGCGGATTCCTTTATTTTTTCTCGTTCTATGTTCGTTAAGGTAAAATATATTTTTTTAATTGATCCAGTAGTTTCGGAGCCTATACGAAACAAACAAAAAAAAATTTTCTCCTTATAATATTTACATCTTGGTAATATTTTGTTTATAACTGGCCGTGAAAGATTTATTTCTACCTAAAACCCCAAAACTATACCAATGTACTTCTACATTTAGGATCACATAGCACTCACAGGAATTACTCGCTCAATCGAATAAAATTCCTTTGCCCCAAAGAGTCCCAAAAGGGTTTTTGATGCTTGTTAAAGACTATACAGTTTCACTTCAAAGAAAGTGGCAGTTGGTCAGCGACAATCGGATAGATCGTAAAGGAGAACCGCCTTCCATCGGTTTTATGGCAACATTTTTGTAGCAACGGCCCTTGTTTAGTATTAGGAAAACTATCTTTTCTTTTATTTAAGGAATATATGCAATAGTATTAGTGAACGATAGTTTAACAATAAATCTTGTTGATATAATTTATTTACAAACACATGTGTTTAGTTATATTTTAAGCAATCAGGGAACTGTTATGTTTATTCAATGGACTGCCGTAGATAATTAAGTTGTGAAGAGTCATAGAGTAAGTTTGCCACAGTGCAAATTTTATGGTGATTTATGAAAAATTGTGCCAACAGTACAGGTATAATAAGTATTACTCGTATTTATGATATTTGGTGGTAATTAGGTATATATGTAAAAAATACTATATGTAAAAAAAGTTTCACACCAAAATCTACCTAATAAAAAAGATCTTTTGTATTCTTTATGTAGGTATATGAATATTTTATTTCCAAAAAACTATCTGTCATAACGCAGTAAAACGGGTCTTTACTTATACGTACGCGGCTAAAAAAGCAAAACGCGTCAACCATAAAGAAATCGGTAAGTGAGCATTCCGATGCTATGCGCGATGCGTCCCATCCCGAACCGGTCAACCGAAATCCAAAATGGCCGCGCGCGGGAATACAATATTTACATTGACATTTTGCGTTCGGACTGGTTCGCTGCTGTTGCTTTCGGTTCGTGCCGAGACGTGACCTTCACCTCGATAGCAGGTGGACGCACTTCGGTTAGACGGAGCCGCGTTTAAAAAGTAAAATACGTAATTATTAATTCTTTAAAGCGTTCCGTGGATGCTACTTTCCATACAACGCATATGCAAGAGGTAGACAAATATTTATCAGGCCGTTAGCGCCAGTCACGCACACATAAATTAAACATCATGTTATTTTTCGTGTTTTTTTTTTCTTTTGAGAAATGGAATAAAATTTAGGTAAATTTGAAATATGGCCGGGTGTTAAATTTGTGGAAATCTCAAGATTGATATAGTCTATGAGTAGTAATTCATTATTTACACAATCTTTCAAATATTTGCATATAACTCTCAATCATATAGTTCTCAAAATATCTCTAGTTAGCGACCACATTTCGCTCCATTGATGTGTCGCCTGACGTAATTTTATAGTTTTTTCAAATGCACGCAATAGCACATGTGTTGTTGGCACTATTTCAGCACAATTATCTGGTAATGGCGGCAATGAAAATCTATAAGCTGTATGTCGAAAAATATTTTTAGCGAGATCTGAGTTCCTACAATTATTTTTCTTATTTTATCAGGAACTAATTCTTTCCTACATACTTTCCTACGACAAATTGACAGCACAATATTAAAAGTGAAAATATGTTAACACTATATAAAAACAAATTAAAAGCGAAGAAGGTATTATCTGAGTTAATGATAATCTTTAAAATCAAAACCTACCCAACGGACAATTCAATTAGATGAATGATAATGAAAAAAAACCTTGAAAATAACTGTAACTGCATAATGAAATATATCACAACACGTCCACGTGGCGCCCGCTTGTTGTGTCAACAAACAAAATATACAAATAGCTGGAAACTAAAAATAAAATGTCGTGGATCCCTCGGGTTAAATAGTCTGCAGCTGCGCACTGATTGAGTGTAAACCAATCGTGGCGAGCTTGGCCCACGTTGACAGCAGCCATTTAACTCGTCGCAGGTATGTGGTGTAGACAGATGAATTATCAGATTTTCAAATTTTATTACCAAACGAAAATTCGAATTATGAAGCCAAAAAAAAGAGAGTAAAAGTTTTACTTCAGATCGGCACCGAATGAGACTTTACGAATCTTGGAAATGCTGCTGAACATTTGCTTTTTTTTTAAACATTATAACAAAAACTAAAGTCAGATCGTGGCTCTTGTCTCCCTCTTGTTGAACCCTGTAGAGCGCAACGATAAAGTCGCGCAATGTTAACCATTAAGAGATTTAGTTCAGCCGTAGTTGTTTAGCAGTATGCACATGTTTGAAAGAAAATAGCATAATGCGAAGATCGTTTGTCATATGTCAGTATTATACTTGCTGATTTATTTTTAGCTGGTATAAAATTTCCTACATAAATATTTGTTTAACTTTCATCAGTATCGTCCAGGAGTTATAGTGACAACTTGACATCATGAGTTTGATTGTTTTACAGAAAAGAATAATATGGATCAGTTTACAAGCCGTGTAAAAATTTCAACAGAAAATATACGTTGTCACCTTTCGTGTGAAGTGACGCGCGATGACAACTGCTATTGAGCTGCTAAGTCGCTACTCACTACTCGTGTTATAATTTAGGAAAATATTTTTTGTAACGTATTTACATTGAAGTATGAACTGTTAAATCGTCCGAATTCAGCACAAATTGAATAAAGTTACGTAAATAATATAAAAAGTAAATCACTAATTATTTGAATATTTATACAATATATTTTTTTAATAAATACCTTATTTGAAAACAAACGATTTAGTTTAGCTGAGTATTTTTTCTCAAAATGTTCCGTGTCTTACTTACATGTACTTAAATTATAGTATATATAGTACTTAGAAAAAAATACCTAGGTGTAGTTATAAATTTACTGATGTGTATTAAATAGGCAACTTTGAAAATCTTAAAACGTGTTTCGTTAAAAACATCATTATTTCCATATAAGCCACCAGAATTTCACTTTAGAGTTCTTTAACATGAGTGTGATATAGCTCTTCATATCATATACCGTAATATAATGTGAGGGGAATCTTGTTATACGTGTTTGTGGAGTAACATCGGTAAATTGCCAGATATCCGGTTTTGACGCTGACAACTAGGGTTGTCTTTAACCTGTGTGAAATTAAAGACAAGTCATTTTATACCACCCTTTTAGCGGAGGTAAACGTGGTTTACGTGGTTGATATTACAATTTATAAATGCTTAAGCAGTTAGAGGTTTAATTAAAATATTTCCTGTTTGGTGTTTTGTTTCGGTTTGAAATTGAATGATTATTATGCAATCGAATCATTGTAGGCAACATCGTTTGGAAACTTTCTTTTGGGAACAAATTAACTAACCAGTTTTGTCACATATTTGTCACATATACTGTAAAACTAAAATATGAACTAAAACATTTGTCCCTTCTTTCTTTGCATAGACATTCTAGCTTTTTGTATGGATTGGAGCTTTTGGAGTTAATGTAAATTAACTGTATAAACATACTTCATGCAAACTTAAAAGGCAACCCTACGTAAAACTCTCATAAGCTCAGAAAATGTACGAACGTACAGGTTTGAAGATTTTTTATGTAATTTAATTTACCCCACGGAATTTAAACGATGCCTTTGGATGATATTTGGATTATATTTGGTTATGATTTTATAATTTTGGTCGTTGATTCAAATATGTTTAAAGGGTACATTCAAACTTACAATTGAAAGTTTTCTTAAATCTTTAAGTGGTTGCATGTCTTGAAAACGTGTGGTACCACGTGTGGTGTGTGTACCACTTGAAAACGTGTGGTGGTGTGGTGGTGTGGTGGTATTTCGATATGATTTTTGATAATATTCTGGACTTATAAACTTTAACTGAAAGTAAGGATTAAAATAAAAAAAAAATGAGCAGAATCATGATCGCGCAAGCAAAATACTTCAGAACTATAATGAATGAATATGTTAAGTTATACAAAAGAATACAAACTATAAATATATTGCACACATCCAAATATACTATTGGAAACCAAATTGACGTGTGTGGAATATTTTTGCATATATCAAACACTTAGCAGCAAGATTAAGTTCACAGATGGGATTCAAGGCCAGAGATAACAATTTGAAACGTTTGTTCGAACGCCTTTGAAACGAGGCTTACTGTTACTGATAATCTTGCTACGAATAGAAGCTGTTATATTATTATTGTGGATTGGTCCGCTTGAGTAGATTACGTTGAATTGAAATACAAATACGTCAAGTCCTAATCAACTTCCGTAGTATTGTCATTCAAATCGCCTTGTTCTACTCCGATTGTATTATATTGCCTTTTCCTCTTGCTTTCAGACCCTCGTCATTATGTATTGAAGTCTAACGATACACATATAACCATAAACATATAAACCAAATGAAACTAGGGTTTTTTACTTTGTAGTAGGCATGTGTTTGGCCTCAGCTCGTATGATAGTAAGTGATGATGAGGCCTAAGGGCGAAACACAAACGTAAGTTATCTCCGGCGCCGTGAGTTCTCTGCCGCGCCGTCGGCGTGTGCTTTCACACTTCCAAATTTGTGATAGAATAAATATATACAGGGTGAATTTTTCAAATGGGCCTTCAGGGCGATATCCGAAACTATAAAAATTTTGATCTTTACAAGTGACACTATCCGATGATGCAATAATACAGGGTGTGATATTTTTTTCAAAATGAACTCGTTTAATTCCCGGCTAGGGAAACAGATTTTTGGAAAAACTAATGATTTTTGGAAAAAATCACCCTGTATGAGCTATACGTTTAAATCTACTTCCTTTATTAAAGATGGTCACAATATACATAAATGTAAAATATTCAAATCAAGTAATGTCATTTCACAAAATCCTCCATAATGGCTTTGACTGGCGCATTTAAAACTAGATTTGAGTACATGAGTTCACGATTTTTAAATTCCCATGGCCTCACTCGGTCGTACGGCATAATTATGATATAGCATGCGATCTTTATTAATATTCATATGGGTACACAGTTACACACCTTTGGCTAATAATGTCCCATGTAAATTATGGAATTTAATAGGTATTTCGTGCTAATGTTTTCGTATATTTAGTTCATTGGTGCCTGTGATGTCGATTTACGAGTATTTATATGATCGGGTTTGTTATAATTGATACTAATAATTATTATGACGTGGATGATAATAATTCCTGGCCTAAATATTTTATGGCTATGGCGTTTTATCTTTTTGTATTACCTATTTAGCACATGTATGTTTTTTTGTTCTGATTTAATGTAAAGGACATACTTCTATCAGGCGTTACACCATAGATCTTTGGAATAGTATCATATCAAGTGGCAACTTAGTGTAGCAGGAATAGTATGTTACTTCAGTTGGAAAATGTTAAATAACAAGTATACAGTGCAGACAACAAAAAAGTAGATGAGTAAACTAAACTTACAAGATAGAGGTATTACATAAAATACCTATCTCTATCTTATTATGTTTCCATAAAAGAGAGCGTAGTGCAAGAAGCAGGGCTCTCGACAATTTAACGGCTGAAGATACTCGAGCTAATGACATTTCGATGTCGATGTGAGCGCTCTATGTGTATGTCTTTTTGTAAAACACTAACTCGAATTTTTTTACTAGTAGAAATACTATAGCTGTACTTTGATCGGACATGGAGAGTCGTATTTATTGTTGCACAGTCGTAGATTAAAGGTATATTCGCATATTTTATTACCTTATTCAATATTGAAATATTTTAAAAATCAGAGGTTCTTTAAATTTATTTTGTCTACTGCATACTTTGAGAATGAAATATTTTTAGCGCCATCCAAAACTATCGAAATCCATCAAGCCATTTGGAAGATATGAGGTAAAGTTCAAACATACAAACGCGATCTGGAAACCATACTCTTGGCAGTCAGGTAAAAAAGATAAAACATATGAATGCTATTGGTATATACTTTTGGTTATTGGTTTGGAAGGTGGTAGAACCCTCTGTGGTTCGACGTCGGCGGCACCACTGCCACATCTATTTCTGCCTAATAACAGCAGTGTTAAGCGCTG
>DWIJ01000152.1:0-13513 GCA_018248315.1 Chioides albofasciatus
GATGAGGAAAGCAGAGGACCGAGCAACGTGGCACGCTCTAGGGGAGGCCTATATTCAGCAGTGGACAGTTATGGGCTGATGATGAACTAACAATTACGAGTCATTTATTAGGATTAAAACTTCTTATTCATAGTTACTTACTAAGAAAATCCTGTAAAACTTAAATGCCAAATAATTATATTAAACAAGCATTATTATATTTTTATTTAAAAAAAGAAACATTTATATTAATTAATTTTACCATTGTTTAGTTCTTGTAATATAAGTACAACATTGGATGTCGTTATTTGAACTATTAATACAAACTTGTTCTTTGATATTGATTTTATTTTTTTAATAAATAGACCAAACTTAAAAATGTCATTATCATTTTGAGTAATAAACTGGCTTATACCTAAAATGTACTGTTAAATTGTTTGTATTTTTACTATTAAAATGGTTTAAAATAAACTAGGTCTTCACATTTTTTAATAAATAAACAACAATTTAGTATTCAAAAGACCTAACAATGATGTCAATTTTTAATATTTAAATTTAATAATGTATAATAAAAAAAATTCAACATTTACACTTTTCACCTAAATCTTTTATTCATATACTATTAAAAAAACTAAACTTGAACTGTATAATCAAGATATTGTGAATTTTATAGGAAAATAAACAGTTAAAGTCGTAATTGCAAAACGTTTTTTGCGATTTCCCAAAAAAGTGATTTTTTGAATTCGGTCACTATAATACTAAGCGTGCGAAATGTTAAAATGAGTTTCTTTTTGAAACTCCAATAACATTGTGAAGTGACTTCTAAAACGACAATTACAAGAAGCCGATCAAAAGATTACAGAATGTTTACACGGCATTTGCATGTTTGTTACGTTTCGCAAAAGAAAATCCAAGATAGAAATAAACAAACGTATGCAATTCGATTTGTATTGCATGATCGGTATTACTTTTTGTTCCAACACTAAATAATTTTGCTGACAAAAGTTACTTGAGCGAGAAAGTAAGATTTATTAACCTCCTATCATAATTCCAAGAAGATAAAGTTTACGATAACTTGCGTAAGGGAAAATCAAAGTTCTTTGTGTTTATTCCCGATAGAAGTCGAATTCTTCAAAGTAAACTTACCAAGTTTATTGCTATTGTTTTTGTATAGTCTGTAACTTTTTGGTCCTTTTGAAACTTATTCGTTGTGTATTTTCTTCGTAAAATTATTCTTCTAACTGCGTTATTTTGGTTTTATATTATCTATTGTATGATTATTAGACTATTTCCTTCTTTCTTTCTTTCTTTCTTTAATAGGTTGGCCCACCTTTGTTCATAATTTACGACATCGTTTAAATTAAAATGTTTCAGCCGTATAATCGTAGTCGCTATCATATCGTCGCATGTAAAAACACTTAATGCGTCACAAGGTTTAGCTTATCGAGGATCCTTAAGTCTGTTTTCCCTGCACACGCTGATAAGTTGAGAGCCAGTGACCCCAATCTTACCGTAGTTTCGTAATGAGTACTTACTGGGTCGGAAAATTGTCGCGGTAAAATATTGTCTCTTGAAAATTTTGTACAGAAATTTTGTGTACAGCCCCTACTGATCATTACTTATTCAAAGGACGTCTAACTTTGAGAATATTTCAGTGTTTTAGATTTGTTCTTTTATATACGTTGATGTATACGTTAGGTTTAACTAACCGATTTTATAGGAGACGACTTTTACTGACTGTCTAATTTTTAGCAAGGATATTTTTCTAACTTTCTTAATTCCTGATATGTTGATATCTGTTGTTGGCACAATTATGTTGTATTGTAGATTTATACACATTGTTGTTTACACATCATCATCCAAAGTCCATATGATCATACCATCAAATGATGTTAGAGTCAAGTCTCTCTCATCATTCATTTAAACCATTTTTAAGTGTCAAGGCTTAAATAAAACTTAAGACACAGATATTTATTTATAAGCAGAATAGACAAACATTAGACAGTTTAAAACCTTAAAAGTAATAAGTCCCTCAATATGTACAACTTGTTACGATAATATTTTCCGAAATCCCAGCTTCAAACTTTTCCTAACCTCTTTGTTGACACGGGACTGAAACTTTGCTAATTAGAAACGACAGCTTCGAAATCTATCAATATTAGAAATTTATTTGTTGGGACGTAAAGCTCGAACATTTGAGCCGACAATGAACCAAATATTAGATAAATTTACATTCCAAACAAAAGGAGATTCGAAAGTATTAAAGTCTACATTATATTCATAATTACACAATTTGCTTTATTACTTTGAAACAAGTGTTTCAAATTAAACTAATTTGTTAGCAAGTTCACAAAACTAACATTTTACTCAATATAATGTTTATCAACATCAATCAAACAACACAATTCGTTGACAATGCCAATAAAGCAACAAAGCCAACAATTAGCAGTGAATGGTTACACGTTCACGATGCAACCGATATATGATCCGATAAAACGGCAATTCACACACAATAGACACGAAAAATCGAATGTTAACACGACAATACCCTCTAACATCGAACAATTGAATAACCGATGATGCAACAGTCATTACCACGGCTGTGCTATTGTTATCAAATGGAACCAATATTGATTGAACTGTAATTCCCAAATGAATACTGTCGATGTGTTTGAGGCGCGCGTGTCTTCAGACATTGGTCGTAAAGAGCACCTGCGCCAACGAAGGAAGAACTCTCGCGCCTCCCACATGTGAGCGTGTGTTTAAATGTTTATAAACGCATTCGAAGGTTCTTTTGTGAATGGACGGGTAACACCGTTGCAGCTCTTGGCCTCCTTCGCAGAAACAAGCAAGCTAGGGTAACATTATCAAGATCGTACAGATTCAACTCCATTGTGAGCGATGAACTCACCCACGACGTTAATTGTGTTGTTTATTTTGATGAAACAGTTACTGTATCCGCTTAAGATTGAACTTTCGCAGTTTCCGGTATTTAATATTTTTGTTCACTTAATGTTTCATTTAGTTATAGAAGTTCATTAAAATCTAATTTCAATGTACTAATAAACAAAGTGTAGAGAATATTTAATGGCAGAAAATTACTATAGAGCTCTACCATCATGTTTAATATTAAACCTTACGTAGCTAGCATTTATAATGTTATTATTAGAAGTCAACCTTTAGTGGCCATAATGACTATCAAGTACCTATAACATATGCTCGTTAATTTAAAATTAATTGTAGTTGACTAGAATAATTTACAGTCATAAGTCAGTGATGACAACTTACATAAAATAATGAGCAAAATGCGATGAATAGTAGAAAAAGATAACCGATTAAGGTGTTTAAAAAACGTGTGTTTTAAGAAACATAATCACCTAAAACTTAGATTAGAAAAACAAACAAAAACAAATGACGTACATATATGGCGTAGTAAACACTTTACTTTTAGAAACCGTGCCTTTTGTAGTTAACATCCAAAAATGGATAGATGTAAATAGTTCAGACAATATGTACTATTGTAAGTAGTGACTACAAAACCCATTTTAACAAGTCCATGTGGAACAGTTAAAGCCAGTTATGTTTAAGCGTTACGACATTTTCATAGCAAGTATACGAGATATGGTAAATACCTTTGATTGCTTGGGTTATGTTTCGTGAAATAATATTCATAGCATAATTGTTGATCAGCCATGCCAGAGAATTATATGTTCAAGTCAGCAAAAGAACTAAAATAAAAGAAATTAGATTTTTGTTCTAGGTCTGGAGGATGGTATTTCTACTCCTTGTTAACACGAATACTACTAGACATAAAAAATCACACAAAGAAACATACAAAGGGAAAAAATAAAGAAAGAATAACACAAAGAACTTTAAAACTTCACACAGACAATCAATAGTTCCGAGAAATCACTACATCGACGGAACAGAACTAAAGTCCTTAGGGCAAACTTTCCAAATATCTTTCAATTAGGTCGCCACAAGGAATCGTCTCGGGACCTCATTTATTATATACTTTCCTTGGACCAATAATTTACGTTTACACACTTTCTCCTCATAATACATTTACGTTGGATCTCAAGTTAGATTGCAAAAACTAAAAAAGCTTTCGAAGTCCATTAGTAGTTACGAAGACATTAAAGAAGTTTCTGAGCGTCCGTCCAGAAGTTTTTATGAGGATGCAACATTTATTACAGATGGACGTTTAATTTAACTTTGAAATATGCATCTTGAGGGCAATTAGACGTTTCCTTGCAAACGCTTACTTCAAAGCAACCGATTAAAGTAAGTTTAGAAGAGAAGAGAGTTAATGAGCTAATAAAGACTGGATAAACAAGAAGTTAATTAAGTTTCTGTTGACATCTAATTAAGGAAAATTAGATGTAGTGTATCTTTGTGGTTTTGATGTCAGAAAGTCGTTATTATATCTCTAAAGCCTATGCTGCCGCATCATCCTTACATCAAAGGGGTGGCCTTCTAGGTCGTATGCATTTTAGTTTGTAAGAGCATATGTACCACTTTATTTCTCAGGGATAAATATCATAAATAAAGGATCATCAGGTCATTTATAATCCACTTCGGTAGCACTTCTGGTCAATCTTCTGTTATGATAAGTCAATGAATGTCATGAAATAAATGCATTGTCATCAATAAGGAACAATACTTCTTCACTAAGCAATACTTACTCCAAAATAACTCCAATAACTACGTTATGTCAAAACATGAAATTACTGAATCAATTGCTTTATCGTTTCCCGGAACCACATTTTCCGTTGGAAAGGTTGTCAAATATTTCCCGATGTCGACATTTCCCTACATCATGCTCAGCCAATGATTACGTAACGTAGTTGATATGTGAGTCGGGCGGTAATTGGATTCTGAGGAAAACACAGTCGAAAATCGAGCAATTTTTGGGAAGGCGAGTAGGCAAGATAATGCAATCGAGACGACGGTTAGTGAGTACAGTAAGTTATGAGACCGAATATAAGGAAAACAGAAAAGAATTATTATATACCCATACCAATTAAGCAAGAGACTTAATATTGCGTTACAATTTAGCTCTTATTAATTTGGCAATCTGATAAAACTATAATAGTCACGGGAACATAATGGACCCAAAAGATTGTCTCAATTTTGATTCAATTTTGAATGCCTCTTCTAATAACTATTTATTTGTTATTTATGCTAAATCTGCAGTGCGATTCAATCTAGAAATTGGTCGACAACGTTAAGCTTTCGTATGAAAATGATAAACACATTACCTTAAATTCACCATGAATCATACCAGGAAAAAGTACCTTTTTCATTCACTGCTTAATTCGTTGAAATCACTCTTAATAAAGTGAAATATGTCTAGACAACATCATATAAACATGAAACAATATTATACAACATAGACGAACAACAAACAATAATAAATGTTCTTCAATAACAACAAGAAATTACTGGCGACATTGCGACGTAACAAAACTTTACTCAATAAAGCAATATTTTTCTTGAAACAATTGAATGAGTAGATGACAAAATGGCTGATTTTACGTAAGGGAGTTCTTTACCAGCTTGTACAAGCCTCGTTAGATAATACTGTATTACTACTATATCCAGTACTGTCAAAAAGCCTATGCTTTTATTATTTAATCAATTGTTCATCTTACCTAATGATTTTCTTTCATTATTTCTTTAACAGTGTCGTAAAGCTGTTTTCTAAGTTAGTCCTTAGTATCAACAGCCCTGTGGTCAGCCATATTGGTCGATCGGACTAACATCGATCTGAGTAAAATGTAGACACTGTATTTGGGTGTAATTTTAGATATGTGTGACAGTAACTACCTTCCAGTAACGGGTTCACAGAGTACTAACGGGATACATGCCCATTTGCATTTCCACGATCATACAAAAATATAGAAGACGCACCACCATTCACACCAAATTCCGCAACTTCATTTATTTAATACTTTGCAACCGTCAATTAAATCGCAGACAGACAAAACCTTCAGCTTAGCAATGTAAAAACAAAAGAAAAACCGCGTTAAAATATCGCCACAATATACTTCCGTGCTATTACCATTTGGAAAGGCATTGAAAACGAAACAAGGCGATGCCTTCACCTTGAGACTAAAGTACGAAAAGTGGGTCATACCTCGAGGTATCATAATAACATTATTTATAAACAAAATAAAATCGCTTACCTTATCAGATTCTATGAAAGGAAACTGCATTTGATTCAGTAGCGATTTAATGTTACTTATAATAACAAACGTTGTGATCAGGGCCGTTTTTAACTTAGTGGAGGCCCTGGGCATATTAGGATAACGGGGCCCCTATGACCTTGATTAGTGATCTAACAGGAACTAGGGACTTTGTATTAGATCGCGAGCTCCTATCCACCGCGGGGACCTGGGCATCTGGCCTAAGTCCCCACTGGGAAGGAGGGGTCTGATTGTGATGGAGTGTATCTATACGAATATTATAAAGAGGTAAGATTTGATTTTTGTTTGTTTGTTTGAATTGAATAGGCTTCGAAACAACAGGACGGATTTGAAAAAATCTTTTACCATTAGAATTCCACATTATGAATGATGATGAACATTGGCTATATTTAATATGTGAAAAAAATAGGGACCCGCGTGAAAATTTCGATAATGTAACGCAACGGCCGAAGCCGTGGATTCTGCTCGTTATTTATAAACAAAATAAAACTGCTTACCTTATCAGAATCTATGAAAGAAAACTGCGTTTGATTCAGTAGCGATATCATGTTCCTTATAATAATAAACGTTCTGGTGGAGTGTATGCTGGAATTTCTTCGTTGGAAGATATTTATGGCGGGGGTTATTATGTTTTATGAGGACATAATATGCAAAAGACGTAGTAAGCACATGTTCGTTTACTCGATATGAACTTTCAAGAGTATATGCAGTTCCTAATGAAAAAATTCTATTACAAACAGTGGCTTACTCCAAGGGCTAATAGACTCCTAATAGTTCACCCCTTAAAATAGTTTTGCTGACACCACATTTGACCGTATCGGTAGTCGAATCACAATGCAAGTAATAATTAAAATAAGAACAAAAAAGTCGCCTGTTTAAAAATAATTAACTTTAAAAGGAACTGTAGTTGAATGTCACAAAATTTTAGACGAATTCAACGAAATTGCGTGGGCTATAGAAAGTGCCAAAGAATGAGATATACATACGTTTGCTCGAAAAACATTACCCTCCGCAGTCTAAAGAAAGACATTGTTACTTAGCTCTGAAATGTCGGATAATTGCCTAATTCCTACAACATTCTCAAGAAAACGAAGTACGTGTAGCTTTTACTAATGGGTATGTATTAAATTCTGTTTTGAAATCGTAACTTAACCAGAAACATTTTGCAAGTCAACCTTACCAAATCCTAAAAATCTGTAACATGGTACTTTGATAGAATTTGATACAAACCTTTACGTGAGTACCTTACCATAAAACAATGCGTTGATTCAACGTCAAACCAAGTTATACCACTTTTACGCACAACATCCAGATACCACATTACTCCATCCATCACGCGTGCAGTTTCACTTACCACAAATGCTTTGCTATGGAAATAGAAACTGCACCGACCACTTAGCATTACCATCTCGCGACTCGTTTCAATTCAATGCCCACTTGGCAAACAGTCCGCGAACTTACCGTCTAACGGTCAGATGGTAACATACCACGCTACTGATGATATATTGACCAGATTGCAACTTTACAAATAAGATTCAGATCTATAATCTTAGAGTACTTGGATGAACGAGTTTTACTAGGTATTTTCTTAAAACGACGTTTTTTAAAAAATGAAACCTACCTGGATCGATTTATCGCCCCCGAAACCCCCAGCATATTAAATTTCTTGAAAATCATTGGTATAAGAATTGCCGGCTTACCTATAATTATAGACATGGATAATGGAATATTATTGCGATATTAGTAAATATAAAAATTGTACTAAATTTTTTGCTTTGAGAATCCGAGTGGTGGTCACCATACAGGTCTGATGCACGAGGGATGTGGGTTCAATCACCAACCAGGCAAACATATAAGCGATGCATTTCAATTTCTGTTTCTAATAACTATAAGTACATCATTTTTGTGTGTCTATAGCAGATACTACAAAAGGATTCCTATTAGATATGTGGTTTTTACACCTACAAAGTGCAATTTTTCTTTGTTTTGCGTGTACCTGTTAATAAAGCAAAATAGGAACTTTGAACGAGACTTCCGTATAAAGCTAAAAGACTTTTACTCGCAAAAACTTTCAACACAAAATTACTTAGAAGACTTAGTTTCGCATAAACTATATTTTACTGCGAAAAATGTGCATTTTATTCAGAAATTATAGCGCAAAAAATTGAAAATCTGCGCTGGGGTATGGCCTTGCAAAGCGCTTTGAAACTCTCATAACAAAAAATGCATTAAAATGGCGTATTTTGCCACAAACATATTATTCGTGATATGACGTCATAACTCATGACGACCAGCATGAAGCATTCAACAGTTTGCGTGAGTCAAATTCAAAATCTTTTGGGCAAGACTGTAACGGTCCAACTTAGTCCTCGAGGGTAGTAAAGCATCTATAGCCAATCTCAGTTTAACACTGCAGTAGACTAAGTTGGAATGACACGTATCATCATCATCAACAACCCCTTACTGTCCCACTGCTGGGCACTGATCTCCTCTGAAAATGAGAAGGATTTAGCCATAGTCCATCGCGCTGGCCAAGTGCGTATTGGTAGACTTGACATACCTTCAAGATTCTTTTTTATTTTTGTAAATCTCTCAGGTATACAGTTTTTCTATCGCTATTTTCCTACACCGTTAAAGCAAGTGAAAACAAGTTCTAATACGCACATAACTGAAAAATCGGAGGTGCGTGCCGAGAATTTGAACCTCGGACCCCTCGACTGTGAGGCCGAGTATCAACCACTAGGCTATCACTACTATTAATGCTGCCACTATTTAAGTTAATTTGCATTGATTTTATTATTATAACGGGTGTTAACCTGTAATTTGTTTTAATATAGACACTTATGCGTTTTTGTTAGTTATCTTATTATGAAATTCCATTGGTCTATTTAGTAGCTTGCATAGAAGTAATTGCATATTACTGTTATGTACTTTCCGCCTCAGTTAATAGATCCGTTACTTACTCGTTTACGTTGTTTTTACGAGAAACCGTTTAAGATTAAATAACATTACATTATGTACACTACTGTTTTTAACTTCAACATTCTAGCCTTAAAGTAAGATTCACAATATACCCGGACCCAGAATAGAAGTCAGAATTAATTATGTTGATGTTTAATTGCCAAAAAACGAACCCCGAAACCCTTTGCGTGTTACATCGTAAGATGACCGTTTCGCCAGGCGTCAATTTGAAATATAATCTGAAAAGTTTTTTCAAATACAACAGACACATAATTTAAACTATTTTTAACAGACTTTCAAAATCAAGAGGTTTTGGATTCGATTTCATGTACCTATATAGGTATTTACTTTTGCTTAAACATTTTTGTAAACTGTTTCGTGAACAATTTACGCCCATCTCTCTTTTCGGAGTTTTCGGTACAATTCGTAAATTACCACTCGAATTACTTTGGCGTTCTCGTTACCCAAATTTTTAAATCGGAACGCGTCCCTAAGATCAGTCCGATACAGATGTTCTCTACACTCTGTGAATAAAAAGTACTACATTTTAAGGACACTTAGCCAATGTACGGTGTCGAATGACAATGTAAATGTAGCGGTTCTGTCAGCTTTAAGATCTCGAAGTGTAGTCATGAGTCGTTGGTTTCACGCTCACTGTGTCACTACACTTTGAAATCGAAAGGATGTCAACTACAATCGTTCGTACTCTATATGTGTACTCTAAGTGTGTGTAAATGATTATATAGGTGCTACATGTATGTTACTGGTGATAAGAAACTAGCCTAGTGGTTAAGAAACTCGGCCTATCATTCGAAGGGTCCGAGGTTCAAATCCCAGACATGCACCTCTGACTTTTCTAAGTTATGTGCCTATTAGAAATTAATTATCACTTGCTTTAACGATGAAGGAAAACATCGTGAGGAAACCAGTATACCTGAGAGATTTATAAAAAAAATCTCAAAGGTACGTGAAGTCTACTAACACGCACATGGCTAGCGCAATGGACTATAGTCTAATCCTTCTCAATCTGAGAGGATACCCGTGCCCAGTAGTGGGACAGTAATGGGTTATTGATGTTGAATAATATCACGGGTTCATATTTTCACGCTTTAGTACCCTCCTACTAGGGTCTAGAACAGAGGTTCCCAAACTATTTTTTCTCGTAGACCCCTTCAAAAAAATACTGTTTTCGCTGGACCCCCTGCTGCTACATTTCTACTAATATTCCCAAAACTCCAAAAATGTGTGTGAAAAGTGATATGATAATAACTTAAAACAGTAGGTCCCTTAAGTAGGGACTAAATAAATTAACTGACTTGGTATTATATACATGGATTTCACAATTTTATGCGTTAAAAAAAACTGAACTGCGAGACTTTTTACAGGATGTTTTTGATGGTATTGTTCTTTTACTATCGAAACCATATAATTTTAATAACAAATTGTCGTAGACCCCCTCTTACAACTTGTGAACCCCCATTTTTATTTCACGCCAACGTAGACCCCCGTTGAGTACCTCGTGGACCCCTGGGGGTCCACCTGGACCACTTTGGGAATCACAGATCTAACCTTTGATTAAACTGTTCTATAAAATATCTTCTAATTAGACTTTCTCTTAGTCCCACAGTTACTCAAAAGCAATTAATTATTTTGTACCTAAAATGAACCATTACTGAGATATACTAAGAACAATTCCAAAGTTTCACAGTTATTTTATTGCTCAATTTATGTAAATTCCAAACGGTTGTTTATCTCATTGGAGATAGCGTGTAATTAAGAAACGTAAAGTTTTTATTAACGCTTTTAAGGCGTAATAAAACCATTTGAAATGAATATTCTACCTCATTACTCATAATTGTTGTATTTGCTTATCATAAGCTTACTAAGGTGTGTATACGGCGGTGCGGTAAGGAATATAAGTAATAGCTTCATAGATCAGGTATTCATCGGTCCTCTGGACACCAGGTAGGACGTTGATCTTATGACCATGGTCGACAGTGGTCACTTATCATCAAGAGGAGCCGGCATGTCAAACCTATAATGTTAATATAAATTCTCCCCATACTAGCAATAAGTTTTTCCTGTGTTGTAGGTTTCATGCGCATGTAAAGACGACCAAAACACCCAGACCCAGAATAGAAATTGTATGTCATTACTTAGATATTTTTTTGTCTGGGCAACGAATCCGATACCTACTGCATATCAGACCGGTATACAAGACGGACTAAGCCTTCAGAATTAGACTTAAGACTTAAGACTAAGACTAAGCATTCAAAGATTACTGAGAGAGAAACATTCCTTTAGATTGGGAACGCACATGATATTTAGTCACTTGCAGTCGACTATACAAATCCCGGCCGCGTCTAGAGTTCCATAACATTATGAATTAGTTATGACCTACACAGGCCAACGGCTATATGCGCTTCTACTATTCATTACCAATTGGTAATTAAAGCAAATTAAGCATTACAACCAACCCAGTTACAATAATACAATTTTGGAAATAAATAAATGTTAGGTTAAATTAATAAAATGTAATCGTTATATGGTATGAGGGTATTTACTAAAAATAGGCGTATAAAAAGCGTAGATCGCTTACTAGAGGTTCTATTTCTGATTCTGATCATGGTAAAGAACGTTAATATGCCACTTTTTTGTCGAATTATTAAGTTGTTTCAAATTATGTGTTTTCGGTATATAAAAGCTGTTTTACAAAATAATTTCCCAATAAAATCATTTTTATATAAAGTGGAATCTTTAAAAAAAAATTTAAATTCTTGACCAAATTCTTCTCATCAATAGTCCCCCTGTTTCTAAACAGTAAAGAAGATTGTTTCATAAGCTTGAGAAATAGAGAAACTATTGTCAATTCCGTCTTAGCAACTTATTTGAAGTAGTATGCACAATTCGCATGTTCGTTGCGGATTGGCAACGAATAAAGTTTGTATAAGTTTCACATCGAGACCGGCTTGTTTCGTAGCTCTTGTCAGTTCTACGGCAAATATTCGCGTCACTTTCAAGCGACTGGGAATAAGAAAAGTATTGTGGGTGAAAATAAATCAGGATCTCGGTGCGAAGTGTACGTGACATTATTGCATGTTCGGAACTTTGTCAACAAGCTATCTGGCTTGTTTTGACAAAATGTATATTCGTTGTATAGTGACAAAGTAGCAAATGTTGCAAACTCGAAAGGTGGCAGAACTAAGTATATTCCGGGAAGGTCCTATCACACACTATTTGTGACGTAAGCCAGTTGGAAGCGTCACCGTTCTTTAAAAACTTATGGCTGACTTTTTTGTTTGTTTGATTTGAATAGGCTCCGAAACTACTGGCACGATTTAAAAAAATCTTCTACCATAAGAATTCTACATTATTCCTGATGAACATAGGCTATATTTAACACAAAAAATAGGGGTCCTCGTGAAAATTTCGATAATGTAACCCAACGGGCGAAACCCCGGTTATATATTATAATAAAGAAGTAACAGACGAGCAAGCAATAAATTTTTTTTCTAATACACATATAACTTTAAATAATAATCAGAGCCTTGCATTCGAACCTTGGACCCTCAATTGAGAGGCTGCGTTAACACCACTATGCTATCCTTGCACCAAACAGATTCCATAGAAATAATTAAGAAACATAACCAAAGGAAGTTGAAGTTATCCTATTTTCCCAGTTGAACTTCTTAAATATGATTCATACTTCCTAACAGAAAGGAATTGTGCAAACGATCACTTAGCTTATGGATGCGTGCAGTTGAAGCTCTTATATCTGATGGTACCCATGTCACAGACTTGACACACTTATAAAGCCCTCCACATCCTACATCAAACATCAGAATGATTATTATCACTTCCTCTTTAGTGACGAATAGATATATTAATACGTTTGAAACTTTGAAGCACAGTTTTATATACTCAAAGATATTATTGTATACATTTTTAATAAACAATGCCTCATCCGTATTTGCTATGTCGTAGACTGATACTTAAAGTAGGTATATTAAATTTGGTGTAAAATACTTTCATCTAATAAACATATAGGTAAATATCGCTACTATATAATTCGGATCTTAAACCATATAACACACATCAATTAATCATTTCTGTGTTAATGAATATTACAAGATAAAACAATGAGGACAAAATTTACTAAAATAGAAAAAAACTTAAATTAGAATAAAATATGAGAATATTCTGAAAGTTATTAAAAAATTTTAATAACCTTAAAAGTCTTTTTATTATTTTTTAACCGACTATGGAGTGTAATGTTTTTGGAACACATGTATGAATGTTTTTTGGTACGCTCTCTAATCTTTAGATTCGTCTAAAGATTCGCACTGACAGAGCATATTTTTAAC
>DWIJ01000153.1:0-13495 GCA_018248315.1 Chioides albofasciatus
GGCTTCAAAATAAAACTAAAAATAAAAAAGTAGGAATTAAAACAAAAATATTTGAGAATATTCAAAATATAAGCAAATCAATTATTTTCAGTTAGAAAAGGTATGATCTGGCAATGATAATGTTATGTTATTCAAATTTTTATCCATTGTATAAGTACAGTGCTACTGAGAACAAATATTCATCCTTTACCTATAAAGGATTTACTTCTTATAAAAGTAAAGGTCTTAGAAACAAGATTTAAGTTTTCTAGGTACTTATTCTACAAAAGAGCACAATTTTTATATTCCAAAAAAAATTATCAACACAATAAGCATTTTCACGAAACCTCCACTCAAAAAGCCTTAATACTCAATTTGTAAGACCAATACAAGGCGTCATTTGACAATTGCATCCAACTAGTGAAAAAAGCAGTGATAGCCTCCGATAAATTCGTCCTCTCATACCAGGGATCCAAGGTACAAATCCCAGGCACGCACCTCTGACTTTTCTAAGTTATGTGCGTATTAGAAATTAATTATCACTTGCTTTAACAGTGAAAAAAACATGGTGAGGAAACCTGCAAACCTGAGAGATTTATAAAAATAATCTCAAAGGTATGTGAAGTTTACCAATACTTGTTCTACGCACTTGGTCCGCGCGGTGTACTAAGGCTACTTCTCATTCTGAGAGAAGATCCGTGCCCAGCAGTGACACAGTAATGGGCTGTTGATGATGATCCAACTGATAGTTTATAATCACCTTTCCCTTCTCCATTTCATTAGTAATCATGGCGATCACTCTGACGTCCTCTTGCCAAATCATTCGCCAAAAATCTGCGATGGTGTTGGGGAGGCAGCCCTGCGTGGCGATGTAGACTTTGTCCTTAACTAGAAATAAAAGGATACAAACTTGAAATTTAAACTGCAAATCATAACGCTCATTAAAACATCTAATGCGTAACTTGCTCATACTAGACATAAGGGAAAATCATTAAGATAAGGGGAATGGACTAAAAAAGTGGTAGCTGACAGAGGGCTTATATCAAATGAGGAATTGGGAAGAAAATTCATTGTTGAATTCAGAAATTACGTGACCAATATAAGCTTACTTGTAGGTCAATGTTTGATAATATGGGCACTTAATTATAAAAATCGCTAGGTACTTACTAACTGATCACAGCTCACCTATACTATTACCTATACTATCTTACTCTTATACTTAATTAAACACTTGATAATATGCAATGTGCATATGCATACGACGTAAACAACCTATTGGTTCGATCAGTCGACAACTCAGCCACTCTTGGTGTGTTTAACTAGACCTCTAGTACCAATATGTAAAGTTAGAAAGCTGACATGGGATGTCCTTAATACACATTTGCTTAAATTTATTCGTAAAATTACGAAGAAAGTGTAAAATGGTATTACCAATTGTTGTTTCGCACATAAACAGAACGCCATTCTTAGGAATGACTAATTTTCGCGGTGACATACACAAACGCAATTAGAATACTAATCGATTTATCGATACATAGGTATCGAATCCAGATGGATTACGTGATCGATTAATGTACTTACTGGCATTCCTAAATAAATTTCCATTAAGTTTGTCCAGCTTGATGCACCTTTTCACCTCTCTAAGGGCGTCGTCTGACAGAGATTTTGAGACCAGGGGTGCAGGCTTTTTAGATTCACTCCTCAGCACCAATGCTGAAAAGGAAATCAATAATATGTCATAAGAGTTGATTTTCAAAACTTGAAAGAGTTTAATTTGCAATAGGCGGAAATAACATAAGTGAGTGCTTAATATTGGGTGGTCTGTCTGCTTGTAAAATAAAATCAATCCAGACATTTATATTCTCCAATCACGCCCAATGTACACGTTAAAAATGTAATGACGATGAAATATTACCATAGTTTATCTATTATTTTACCAGGGAGGCATTAAAACGATATCAATATGTATTAACACGACCAATAGTGTACGTGATGGTGCGGACGTGATCCGAGATGGGTATCCGATCCTTGTAACTTCGTCGTTCGTTTCATTAGTATGGAGCCGACGTGCTGCAGGCATGCGACAATGACGGTAATTTTCCTTGTTTGCATTGGCAATACTACCGAAAACAGGATCTAGTTCTATGCTATCTGTGTCGCCGTTTATATAACGTAGTTAGTGGAATTCAAGAGGATATAGGTCTTGAAAAGTATTTTCTGTAATCAGAATCAAGACGAGCCGTTACTTTTTAACTGTTGCTGTTATCAACCCATTACCGGGTGCGGGTCTCCTCTCAGATTGAATGGGATTTAGGTCATAATCTACGGCTATGGCCAAGTCCGAATTGGTAGATTTCACACTTTTAAGAGCTTTATTTTAAGAAATCGCAGGTGTGTAAGTACGTAGCAAGTTCCACTAGAATAGAATCCACCAAAAAAAATAACGAGGTCTTTACAGAAATTTTAATTTCATTTCAGACTCGATGTCTCGGTCCGTAGCAAGTACTACTAGAACAGAATGCGTCAAAAAAACGGAGTCTTTATGAAAATGTTAAAATTATTTTAAAATCTTACAATGCACGCTGTCGAGGCTTTCGTTAGAAGACTGCACAGAGCTGGATGAGTCACTCAGCCGCGAGGAGCGGATGTAGTTCGCGTTGATGTAGTCCGACTCGGGAGGATCATTGCTGCCCCGTAAGACAACACGTGTCTGGTCATCTGGAATATAACAAAAGATAGTTACTTTATGTCATGTGAATATGTTGAGACAAGTTAATTTTCGTTGCATGCTTCATAATATTGACGTTGATACAAGTTTTGTCCGACTCTGAACAAGAACCGTTAACGTGGCAGGAGATAACAGTTTCTTGGGATTTTATTACGAATAAAGTAGCAGTCCACCGTACTCACTGCCGCCCATGGACACTCGTTTTATATAAACCAGTGGTTCTACCTAAAGCTGATCGCTGATGTGTTGCCTCTTCTGAAGACTAAGATGATCGCATCATACAATTAACAAGGATGCACAACGCTAGATAACAGATGTGGTAGTGGCAACTCTCTGGTCGCACCGTACTGGTTCTATCAGCTTACTGACATTTTTGTATATACACATACATTATTCCGTCGTGTAAGGTCTAACAAAAAGAGTACCTATAATGATTTTATTTATGGACTTGTTAAATACATACAAAACTATATTATGGTTTAATTTAGACCACATACGTACGAGTTTAATAGCCGCAACGTTTTGACTCAATAAAACGACCTCGCGGACCAATCGTGGGGGCGAATACCCGTCACATTCATATTATCAAAGATTGACAGCGAGCCTGGGTTGAGAGGTCACTTCACGACATATTTTTGTGATTATTTTTGCATAAATCTTTATGATCAGATTTTAATAACAGCGATACATGCTGATTTAATTCGACATACATTTCTGGAATATCCTGAGTTCAGCCTACACATTGTCATCATATTTTACAGAATAACGGATTATTGATAAGAATTTCTATTCACGTTTTCTATTGTATCTATAGAAGGAATATGGAAAATATAATGTTAGACTTACATGGCAATATGTTACGATATCTGTTCTTCGATGCGTTTTCAATCTTCATGCCCTCGTTAGTGGTGAAGACGGGTATGTCATCAACAATCTTGAGCGAATGGAACTCTCCGTCAAACCCAGACTTGCATTCTGGCTGTTGAAACTCCTCCATTTCCTGTTGACAAATAACACTTCTATTTATTATTTATGAAAATATAGTACCGTGATGTTCTGTGCTCATTTGCGTTTGAGCTGTTTTATCAACTGTGCTAAGAATATTAAAAGATAAACAAAGACAGGAAGACCTCACATTTAAGCGTCTGTTACTATATAATAAATCTCAATTACTTTACCAATGTTGTTTCCGTTTAATTGTAAACGTCTTTTAACCATCTTGTGTACATAAAACATTTAAATAGATACCTACCCTACACAATTACCGTATTTATGGATATTACTATTTTTGCCTTGTTTCCTCTATTAATTGTCCATTAACAATACCGCCAATTAATTACAATGTTTTGAAAGCCGCAAACAACCTTAACGCAAAGTTACTACGTGCATCTTACGAAATTTACAGATTTCTCAACAATATACAATATGATATGATATATAAAAGTAATCGTAAATCCTTACCACACCTCACTTTTATCATGAAACTAAAAAAATGTATACATGTTCATAGCACTGACCTGCGGTAATTATGCGACTTACCTACCTAATTTCACAGGTAGATTTCTTAGTCTTTTTTGGTTTAAGAAAAAAATATTCGCTGATTTTTTTTCTTATTGTATCTTTTATAAAGATATTTTTAAGGTAAGAGTTAGCTGTACATTTTCTTTAACAAAGAGTTCTTCTAAGTAAGGGTTACCTGTACTTTTTGATTGATGTCGTGGGCGCGGATACGAGTGCCGCTGACGGGCTGGAGCAGCCGGAGCACGTCGCCAGAGGTCTCTATCATCGGATACGAGCGGAAGTGCTCGATCAGCCCGACCAGGTCGTCGAACTGCTCGCCGCTGCCCACGTCGTATTTGTTTTGCTGAAACGTGAGAAAAGCGTGGTAAGTTTAAAGGTTTTTTTTTAATATCGGAGTAGCAGACGAGCATGCAGTCCACCTGATGGTAAGTGGCTACTACCGGTCATGGACATCTGTAATGAACCCCAGACAAGATTAGAGTGTTATCTGAAGTCGGCAACAGATGCGCCGCTACCCTTGAGGACTAAGCTGGAATGCCTGGGAAATCGACATACATTTCCAAGCCCCTCACCACTTTCAGACCAGAACACAGCAGCACTTAAAAGTGCTGTTATTAGGCAGAAATAATTAGATACCGCAGAGGATTCTACCGCCTTTGAATGAGTGCTCAAAGGCATATCGTTCTGTTTAGACTTTGAACGGTGTTCAATATACCCTTAAGCAAAAACAACGCCTCGAATTTTGCATGGAACCTGAGTATTCAAGACTTGAAAATCATCATAAAGATATTTTTTATTATTTTTTCAAAACAAATAAATATTTGAACAGCAACAACTGTTTTTTTTATTTCTATGATAGTAATAATGACTTAAAAACCGGGATTCCCGTAGTTACAAAAATCGTATAGAACATACATAAATCGGTGGAAGACAATATTCATTTTTTATCTTAACCCGTAACTAATATATATCGTAATATTAATTTCAGTATCTATGAAATAAAGGAGCATTATCATAAAATTCGAACATGCACGCACCGTGTCCTTACGGTTCAAGGTGGTGACCGTCGCGCAAGGCGATGGTCACATCGTGGCGCCAGTTTCGCGATCTAATGCTTCCTTGTTCCCTGGTAATGCGCCATGAGATTTTCATCATTTTAGTCACGTATTTGAATCTTTTATGCGCCATAACAGGTAATTTAGGACATTTAAGTTTACAGTTCTGTTTACATTACTATAATAATACACAACATAAGTAAACTACGGCAGCTGTATGGTAAAGTAAAATAAATCACTTTGTTAGTAAACAAATACATTCTGGAATATTCAATATTACAGATTATGGCCGTAACACAAACAAGACATAACAATGCGGCATTGCTGTAAAGTTTATGGCCAATTGGTGAACAGTTTATGTTTTTAAAACCTCACAAAAAATAAATAAATTTTACGCACAGTCTTAATAGGTTTACAATATGTTTGCAATACTTCATATAATGCTTTCCTGGCATGTGAAGGAAACTTGGAAAATGCTTTAAAAGAAGCCAATGCAGTCTTACTGGGGAGATACCATTCACGCAGCTCTTTCTAGCGATAAGCAGCAATACCATCAATTGGACTGCATTCTCGCTTGCTACATAATTTATTGACAAAAACCAATGAAACGTTAATAGCTATTCCAAGTCTGATCAGTTTGCTTGATTGTTAATCCAAAAAACTTTACCCATCTTATCATCAAAAGGGGGCTTCCACAAGGAAGAAGATTTTAGATGCAAGAAAATGTCTAGCTATTACCTAAAAGGGAATAGATACTACACGGAAAAATATGTGGACTACGCTTATGGGAATCTCGCAGTATATCCTTAAAATAGCCGCCAATCCGCAATTCAAGCGGATATGACAATCTCTCGTGAGAACTTTTATCAATAGACCATAATTGAGTAGAAATAAACCCATACCAAGAAAACTAGTAGACAAGTATTCTTATGCTATTGTCGTCAGAAATAATCGTCTTAGCTCTGTAGATACCCATTACAATTGTCTTGTACTAGGCCCACTGTATTTACTTACACAATTGTCTGATTGTCATTAGTAAAGGTGGTAGACCCCCTAATAGTTTTATTGTTAGACATTACTAATGCACCAAATCTCCCTTACTGTCTGAAAATGAAAACTGATTCAAATCAAATAAAAATATGTATAAAGCTGTACTTCAGTCAGAATCATTTTAATACTCTGTTTATTCTTTTTGTTCTATCATACTCTCTTTGAATATTCTTTTTCATTTCTCAATGCCGTCAATGAGCTTTATTAAATAATTTTCGTCCATAACTAACTGCAAACTCCTTAACTGATACCAGCGCATAAGAAAAAGTTAAATAACAAATAACTTATAATGAAGTTATTTGCATTCGTTAAACTAAGTTATGTTACCTGCATGAAAACAGACGTCGAAAACACGCAGAATTGCAATTAAATGAATGAACAACTATGTTGCTAAATACTATTCCAATAAAACAATAAGATAAACCAGTCACACGGCCGCCCGCACTTCGTTAGCGAGTCGCAAACATTATCATATTTAACCAGAACTTCATTAGTTATTTCTAGAGGTATCTAGGCTGTACAGGGATTTATAATATGCGTTATCTCCTGAGTTCAATTACACTTTTCCAAGTGTATTTACTGTAAGTTGTCATTTAAGTCTATTATTTGGTCGCTACAACGCTGAGAACAGATTTATCCGCAACCGTAGACCACCCTTTAGTCGACAGCCCTGTCTGAGTTGTTAGTATAAAATATTGTTTGTGTTTTATAATGAGATATAAACATATGCCTCATTTCCTGAAATCCAGATGTCGCTATAGTAATTTGTAGGTTATCACAGGCTTTGCGTGCATATAATGACGATATAATGCAGTGATGTTACACCTAATTAGGATGTAATTGACTATCGGCTCAGTAAGTGTAGACTGCAGAAACGTCAGTTGCGGTAATTTCCTTTTGATAGCAAACACATACATGTGATCTCGGGGACTTTATTTAATCGACATAACTTCGAGCATCATCATCAGACCATAAATGAATATATTTCGTTCATATACATTTATGAAAATAGTTCTATGGCTGATTTTAAAATCAAAATGATTAAATCACAGAACAGCAATCTTCCCCCTGCATAGACGTTTGTAGTGCGATAAAGGGTTTGGCGTCCCCTCGTACCTAGTCTGGATGTAATGCACCCTTTGTATTTAACCCTACAGCGATGGTGCCTATAGGGATCTAGACAGCTGATATCGATTTCGTTTTAATTTCACCCTCATTCAAAATTCATCGGATAGGGAATGGTGCATCTCGATGGATGCGTATAGTTAGTTTTAAACGCGGGTAAAACCGCGGGACACAGCTCGTCATTATATAAATTAATTCGACACTCTAAATGAAAATCTTACTTAGGGATATTACGTAAAGTGTACACGATAAGGATTTTAAATTGAATATTAAAAAATCGTTCTTACGGCTGGTTGGGTTTTGACAGTTAAGATGTCATTATGTTAATTTCAAATACTTCAATTCAAAAAAAAGTGTTTTAGCGCGAAATAGTTAAACATTAAAAAAAATAACCAAACCTATAGATATATCAAAATAAAGGAAATTAAAATGGGATTACAAACGAAAAAACAAAAACTTTAAAACAGTCAGATGACTGATCGACTGACTGACTCAATGACTAACTCTCTGTGGCAGAGATCAACGCCCAGTCGAAGTCGCTAAATTTTGATTTTGTATTTTGTAATTGAACACTTTGAATTATTTGTATTTGATTATTTTGGTATTTGTATTTGATTATCTACTTATTTCCCCGTTTTTGGAAATTCTATTTAGGCCTTTTCACGTCAGTCGTTTTTTAATTTCGCTCTGTTGAATGTTTTACAAAACGTCGCTAAATTAAGTATGCCTTTCATGCGTCAAGTTATATTATTTTTGCAATGTGGGATAAATATATAAATCCGCAAGTGCCATCCATCTGACGTTGGTCACGGCTACGCTGCTACCTTGAGGATAGTCTCGTGTGCTTGTAATTAATACGGTTGTGGAGTATTCTAACCGGGACTCGCTTCTACTGACGCTTAAAAGTAATTGCTATAGTACTTGTATGTTTACTTTTCACATTATATGCACATCCCCTTCTATGTAGGTTAAACATCAATAAACGATCCAAAATGAAATAGACTCCAAAAATTATAATTATTACCTACTATTCCATTTATACTTTAAATTCCTTAAATAAAAAACAAATAATAACATACACTAGTATATCTTTATCTATCACTTTAATCATCATAGAATTTATTTCGAAAACTTCAACAGGCAATTGCTTGATTAAATTTATTTGTTAACAAAATAAAAAAGTTCCCATTACTTTTAATAAGTTTATAGTTATTAAAAAATATTTATTAGCAAATTTATAAAACAAACTGACACTGCAGTATAATTTAATAGTTGTATTGACTTCACTGCAGATGATCATAATAATAGATTTCACCTGCTTGTAACAAACTAAAAGGAAGTAATAATTTACTGGAAACATAGTAAGTAAATATTCTTAGATTAAACAATAGCCTCTGCGAATAGTTAAGTAAGAAAATCGCAAATAAATTATTGTGAGGAATTGACGATAAACTGTAAGATGAAAAATAGTCATCATTCAGTGTAACCATATAATGCATTGTTTTATAAATAGTACTCATTTATTATAGGAAGTATGTATCTATAATTTAATGCATAATCACAGTTCTTCATGACATCGGTAATAAACGACAATACTTCGACCTTCCGAATGTTTTATGAATATGTACATACATATATTCTCATGTCATAATGCATGTGCGTGTGTAAAACATCGATAAAACTATAGATACTCGTATTCTTAGTATCAATCAAAGTATTGAAATGAAAATACTTATCTTAAAACGACTTGGTTGATATAAAACTATCGTAATGAATTTAAAGGCCAAGATTTAATTTACAAGCGCTGTCTTTAATCGGTCAGTATAAATCGCCAAATAGTTAATAATGACCTCCGTGATTGCGTAGACAACCTTTGAGTTGAATAAACTTTATCAAAATTGCTAAAAATAAGATCATAATCCATGTTATTAACCTTAAACGTTTAGTCTCCTCAAGTTATCAATAAATAAAAATCCTATATTCAAGCTGTTTCTGTGCAATAATGACCGTATAATATTGGTTATTTTGACGATTTGTATATTTAGAGTATTATATTGCAAGAAATATCTAAAAACAATAATAGACTGAAACGTACCTGTGGCTAGATGACCTTACAATGTAGGAACTGATGCCTCTACCACACATATACTAGTAGTTTCAACATCAATTAATGAAAATCAAAGCCACTTAGAATTATTTTATATCTTAAACATATTTCCCGTTACGAATTTCACACCTAGAGACTTGTCGAAATAAGAACACTAACTCAACTTAGTTCCCGTCTGGGTCTACAAAATTACAATTTCAAAGTAGGAATGTCTGAACAGCGCGGTTTTATAACAAATTTCAATATTTTAAGCCGAATTTTCGTTTAACTCAAGGCTTTAATATACCCAGAGAATCCTTCTAAAGATGAATATGAGTGACTGTGACTTAATAAACACCATATTTCGATTTTATAATGTGCGTCTCAATATCAGTAATACATTAATAGGAATAACCATTTTGTAGACTCTATTTTGTCAGAAAGAGGTTGTAAATATGAAGATTGAGTAGTGTCTTACCTTTGAAAAGGTGAGATGGCTTTATTTTTCACGAAGTAAACACTAAATATAATATTTCTTAGGTGCTAAACAATTGTTTCTCGTCCATCGTTATCACTGAACAAATGTCAAACCAAGTCGTTTATGCGCAGCTGCATTTTGCATTTCCATCACAGGGATATATCTGTTCGTGTCACACACTGTTAACCTCTTCGAGATCATGTTGTCCTAGTATTCCGGTTGCAATTTTATGCACTGTTGGCTTTGATAGGACGAATTCGCGACTGCAAAGTGCAACGTCGCAATGCTATTTCGCGAATAATGCGTCCTGGATATGCACTAGCAACAAAAAATATATTTTGTTACGTCTAACTAGTAACGCGCATGCCCCGGTGTCGCACCTGAAGCCTAGGGTTCTAAAGTACAGAGCGCAAAAAAATAATCAACTTTTTTAAGATGCACTAATCGATCTATTACTTTTCATTCACGTAAATTATAAATTGATGTTGTCGTATTCTGTATGTATCTACTCGTTATGTAATAAATATGTTAATTTCTTAAAGATAAGAAAAGCGACTCTGATGTACAATGTCATCTATTTTTAAATTATGCAATCTTCTCATATATCATTGCTTTATTTGAGAAACTTGCTACAATAAACGAGGCAATAACATATATGCAGTTATTGACCATATTCACTTTTTACATACATGTTATATTAACTGCAGCTAGGAAGTTTCCTGAACGCTTTTATTATAAAAGCATTAAGTCACGTGGGTAAGCGCTATTGCTCTCGGACATCCATATTCAAGTACACATTTGAGGTCTATCTAAGATCAGCCAAAATACATTGCTTTCTCTGAGAACTGAGTTGTACCTAACACTGCTTTTGTAAGACAAATCGAACATATTATTTATTATATTTTATGAATCGACATAGGTACCTGATAACTTTAAGGATTTTAAAGAAATTTTATTTGCGGACTGTAAACCACTAAATGTAATCCGAGTTCGAGTCGGATTAATTGCAATTAATTGAAAAGTTCTTCTGTTAAAAAGTCGTGTTAAAAATCATTAAGTAAGGACTATTTCCTAAAATCAGATTTTTGTTGCTGACGGTACTTTTTGATGTCTGCATTGTATGCTTGTGGGGGAAAGGGAAGCACTGGACTCCGCTGATGCAATTTAAATCAATATCATGACCCGCCCATCGGCTTCCGGTGGGCGTTTCCGTACAAATAGTGTGAAGAAGTAGGAATATCATCCGTGGTATACTAAGTGAAGTCCGAAACATTTGCAATCTGTACCTAACGTCAGTCTAGAAAATCTCCGGCTAGTTATGCGAGCCTGGTATCTTTTGCGCTAAAAACTTGCACCTTTGCCAAAAGTTGCAAATGCTGCCCTCGATAAATGCATGCCCGGATTCAGTGCATCCAGTTTTCTATGCAGTCGTACTTTCCGATTTTGCCATAAGTCCGCCTCATCCGCCTGCTCAGTGAATGTTTTCCTGAAGTATGTCAGTGTCAGTTGACATATTAGTGATGGGGATGGTAATACTTTTGCCTCGCTCCTAACTTCTGAATATAAGAAGCGTGAAGGATTTTTTCTATTTCAAAATATTTAATGTAGAAAATGCAAAAATTAAATTAAATAAATAATATGTTTGGAATCCGAAGCACCTGACGAGCTGTGATTTGATTTCGTCGTGATCACCTTTTCCGGAAAGTATAATAATTTTTTTACGATCATATCAATTTTGATATCTCGTTCAAAAATCTGTACAAAATTTTCTTTCTTTTGTTTTTATTTTAACGAGCATTGCCCAATATCATTTGTGACTATCCCACATTCTATTAGTAGCTATCAAAAATATTTTATTTTTACTTTACTATATTATATTCCAGAGAGTTGGCAGTTTTTAAACGAGTAGATGTTTGGTCGACACAGGTGGCCCACGAGCGTTTTGCTCAACGAAGCAGTATAGCGATTCAAAAGGGAAGGCTGCTAACATTTTGGGTACCTTGAGCAATGACAAAGTTGCCAATAATTTGTAATAGTTTTTATGGTAGTATTTTCTTTTATTATAAATATTCGTACAATCCTATAAAATAAATAATTTCGTTATTAATTTTATGCAATTTATAATTTGTTATTTAAGTTTTTTTAAATGTATTTGGGTACTTGTTTAAGGTAATAAAAATGAAAATATACATGCTATTAATGTTACTACACAATTTATGCACAGAATTTATGCAATTATTATTTTCTTCAATCTTAAAACATTAGTAAAGAAAAAGTTATAACATAAAATTTGTAAAATACCATGAGCTAATGATACTATTCTGCCAGCTTCACATTATTTGAACTTCTAGACGCAGTAGCGACATCTAGACAATTTTCTACTCATGACAAAAATATAATAAATTTAAAAGGTGGTAGAACCCTCTATGGTTTAAAGGGTGTGGTAAAATATGCTTTTCCGAGGCATTCCAGCTTAGTCCTCAGGGGTAGCGGCGCATTTGTGGCCGACCTCAGATAAGAACCTAGTCTTATCTACGGTTGATTACAGATGTCCATCGGCGGCAGTAGCCACTTAACATCAGTTGGACTGCATGCCCGTCTGCTACTCCTATATTATAAAAAAATACTTTTCCTGTAATGCGTGCAACACGCGAGTTGCGAAGACACTCGTATCAACCCATTATTGCCGCATTGCTGGGCACGGGTGTTCTCTCAGTATGAGAATTCGGCCATAGTTCACCTCGCTGACCAAGTGCGTATTGGTAGACTTGATATACATTTGACAACTTTTTTAAGATCTCTTTGGTATGTAGGTTTTCTCACGATGTTTAACTTCACCGTTAAAGCAAGTTATAATTAATTTCTATTACGCACATAATTAAAAAAAACAGAGTTGTGTGCCTGGGATTTGAACCTTGAACCCTGCGTTCTAGTTGCCCAGTTTTAACAACTAGGCTATCCCTGCGTAATGCGTATAAGATACTGCAACGATTTAATTCACGCGTGCGGATCAGACATGCATGCGTACATATACACGCGTGACAGGAAACAGACCCTTAATATAAATAAGTTGGAGTCAATATTACAAGACATAAACTGTATTAACTGACTGTTTTAGAGCCGTAGCTTATAACGTTCTGGGACCTGCTTTATTCCCGGAACCACAGAGGGATTTACGACATTACGTGGCCGAGAAGCCCAAGACCCTATTAATATTCCTACTATATGGCGCCTTAATATAGACGCAAACGTAGTGTACTCAATATTCTGTATATTAAGACTTAAACCATGTATATCTTCATAAATTATTATGCAAAGTTGTCAAAAAATTGCTTTTAATTTAATAGGTAATAAATTAGTATTTGGGATAAATAGTACCTAGGTAATGGAACTATTATGGTCCGTTCTGGTGATGCGTGGGATAGCGTGGTCGCGTTTTGCGACCGCGTTATGCTCGCAAAAGAGGACGCCGA
>DWIJ01000154.1:0-13469 GCA_018248315.1 Chioides albofasciatus
AGAACACAGCAGCGCTTAACACTGCTGTTATAAGGCAGAAATAGGTGTGGTGGTGGTGCCGCCGGAGTCGAACCACATTCTCACAAGTATACAAAATATAATATTTAAGTGCCTACTTATCTATAGTTTTAACTTAACTGCAAGTTGTGATATGTGCTATCTTAGTTACATTTAAGTAGATTTTTCTGAGTTAATTATGGATTTCTGAATCGATAGGGCTATAGCATGATACATGACACTTTTTCACAAATGTATTTAACGTTTAGCGTGAAGTAGAAAAAAATGTTTACCTAGTTATGAATGTTTCCAATGCTTACACGTATTTCTGTATAATACCTACTTATTCTGCTTTGTCCACTCTTCAATAATATTAAAACAACGGACATAATATATATTAGACAAAATGCATTGCCTTATAGTATGATAAATACTACCTACCTAAACATATTTTATCCTTAAGCCAATGAATTATTGGTAGAAGTTATATTATTTCACATATTTCATGGAAAACAACTTATTGTGCTTATTAACTTGTCAGTGCGACTTAGTTATTAATTATTAAATCTATTTAACTTAACGTCTAGCGACGGTGTTTGTTGTATGCGCACACGCACGGAATGCAGTATGACTCTATGTAGAGAAACCTTGGAAAAGTTTATGTTATAAGTATTTTTATAATTATTGTTCATTGTTTCAATAACTCGACTAGTGCTTTTGATATAAGGCCGTATTTTACATAATATGAACGTGTTAATAACGATTTTTGTATATCATCTTCGTCTATGATTTATTATTTGTTAAAATATTACACCTCATACTTAATATGTATTTCAAATACCATCATCATGTTTATACACTTTTATTAAAAAAACATTTACAAGATACAATTAAGTTGTAAAAACATATATAAATACTAATTTCTACGACTACCACTCCTTATCACTGACAAAGCAAAACAAATTAGATTGATACCGCGTCATCGTTGCTAGTAACGTAAGCGGCTAGCAAATAGTTGAACAAACTCTCAAGCCTCTATTTAATTTCTACACACTCGGCCCCGTATGAAGTACATAGTAGCAGTGTAAATTCTGTCACGAACAATTACAATGCTATGAAACGCAATCGGTACAATCGCGAACACAATGGCAACGGCATTTCCTTCCAACACAATGAGTAGCCTGGGAGCTGCGGGCTTTGTGTACCTGGAGGGCTGGTGATTTGGAAATCTCCTGAATTGGGTACTTGTGACCGTGTCGTTTTCGTAGATAGGAAAATTGAGTATGAGTTTCTATTTTTATCAAATAACCGTAGCGTGGCTATGTTCCACTTTGAGAGTGGTAGGTAAGGGACACATTTTTCCGAGGCATTCGAACTTAGCCTTCAAAGGAAGCAAGCTTCCGGGGCCGGCCTCAGTTCTTTTTATACGGGGTTGATTACACATGACCACAGGGAGTGGTAGGAACTTACCTTACATCAGGTGAACTGCATACTAGTTAGGTATATTATAAAAAATAGACATTGTCAAAGTAATTCAACTGCTGCAATACCATTCAAGTTTGAAGTTAGAACTAATATAGATTGATTGCAGTAGTATCTACTTGTAATAGTTCTTGCGTTTCGGTGGCAGTGTGTGGATGCCGGTTGACTTACTTGAGGCCTCAGTCCTTAGGAGTCCTGTATGGAGTTAGTTACAGTCCACTGACAGTGTCCGGCAGTGACCACTTACAACTGAACTGCATATTTACTTCGATGGAGATAAAGTGAGGAAAAATCTGCATTGACACCCTTACCTTGTGTTTGTCCACAAAAATTAGATCAAACGTATACAAGATCATCAGTACGTACCTATACTTTAAGTAATCCATGACCTTTCTCTCCTGTACCTACTAAATCTGTTTAGGCAAATCAAACGAATTAGGTGCTTTTGTGTTTTTGTTTATAAATAAAGATTCACGGGTGGGAAAAGATCGAGCCTTAAACATGTCTTATATCAATCTTCGTTACTTATACTCCAAGAGTGGCTTCAAAGATTACAAGCTTATGTATTCAAAAGTTAAGTCTCAAATAAGAGTGCCTTCAGACACACCTTTTCACTCTTTAGAAATTACTCATTAGAAATATTTAAAAGTGTCAAATATTTCTCATCGTCTATGGGATTTATTTAATAAAAATATTTCATCAAACACTTATTAATAATATAATATAATTTTAGCTCATCTCCATTTATTTTCTTCATAACACGACCTTCCTCCAATTTAACGTGTTGCCAAATGCTCTTTGATTTCTGTGAATTTTAGCGTTTATTCATATTAAAATTTTGTGAACATGAAAGTCATAATTAATAGCAACCGTATAAATATCTGCTTGACTAAAAAACATGTCAATACTTTTGCATGCATTAACCTAAAAATACGAGTAAAACTCTTTTTTACGCTGATATTTCTTTGTAGAATAGTGTAACTTGCCGTTACAAAAATCCTTTCACCGATACTTTTTTCACCCTCTTGATAAGTGTAAAGAAGTGTAACTTCGATAACATTTAAATAATCTTGGCATGTGTGAAGGTGCCATAACAACACGCGTTAAAGATGAGTTATTGTCTTGTCAAAACTTTCGCTTCATTCAGCTGTCCAAAGAAATAAACATAAAAGTATGATTTGTTATTCGCCTGACACGGCGTTAAAACATCTTTTTATACGTATTGCAAAGTATTTATAACTGATGTACCAAAAACTAGTTTTCTCGAAATGGAAAGTGATTGTGATGGCATTTTTTGCACAAATTGACTGGAGATGTCGCTGTCACTTGAAGTTTAATTCTTTTGTGTATCAACTTTCGTCACCTTCAAGGCGTATTTTTTTGTCGCGTTTTAAATCTGATCGATGCCTAAATATTAACCAAGTGCGGGTTGAACTGGCTCCCCGAGGGTTCGGTACCATCAAAATTTATTTTTTATTTTTAGTATTTGTTGTCATAGCAATCATACATTGTCTATCTCTACAGTTCAATAAATGAAAAACGGATTCTTTTTATGGCGACACACATTTTTGTTGCCAACACTTTTTTACATTTCTGTGTTTGTTGTTATAGCAGCCACTATTATACATATTCTGTTAATATTTCAAGTGTTCAATATATAGAGCCCTGTAACAGACGGACAGACGGATAGACAGCAGAGGCTTAATAGGGTTCCCGTTTTACCTTTGGGTATAAACCCTATAAATATATTTTTAACCGTTTCATTCTTCTTACAGGTAGATTTGTATCTATCTGTATTTTGATTACTTTAGTTCAAGTTATTTGAGTAAAATTTGATATTCGCATATGATCATATTTACGAAGGCCAAGCATGAATTGTATGCAACGTTTTGTAGATGCGAGTTTTTAACTTTTTTTCTCAGTGATTTTGAGGCAAAAAATGTGTTTGTATATTATTTTAATGATGTACTTATTTATTTATGGGGAAGGAAAACATCGTTAGGAAATCTACACGACTGAGTTACTTTAAGAAAAAACTGTTGTCAAGATTTGTGTGAAGTTCACGAAGCCCTACTTAACCGGTGCCGTGCCGGTGCCTATGGCCTAAAGTCATAACCCTGTTCATGTTCAACTTTAGAGGAAACTAGTGTCTAGCAGTGGAACAGCAAGAGATTAATGAAAGAGAAAGAGAGCGTCATTTATGGTAATTTTTTGTGCAAAATTAACGCTATTGTTAAACGGAAAGGAGAAGTGAAAACCGCATCGCAAATTAGCGTAAAAAATGCGCTTAATTCTCATTTTGCAGTTAAAAAAATATTCAGCATACCGCGTTCCGCTTACCGCGCCTGTTTAAAAACCACGACGTGTTGCGTAAACCGTATGTGTGAGTTAGGGTTCCCAACCATTAGAAGAAATACTTTTTTTATAGCGAAGGAAGACCTCCATAAAGTACTCCTATGCCTTGTGACTGGGTTATGTGGAATTTATATCGCACTACCTAAAATATCATCTGTGGCTTTCTTCGGTGCTACGCTGAAGACTACAGAACGTCGGGTAAGCATGTTATATAAATTGTTTGCAGTGAAGACGAGTGAATTCAATGGATCACTCGGGCGTTATATAAGTATAAACACTTAATTGAAACGTTGAACCTTTTTAACAAAATATATATGTCGAATGCACTGAAAAGCCAAATATTGTAAAAGAATTGTTGGATTTGACACTCGATACTCGGTTCTACTTTCACTTGTTATTTTAGAGATGAAATTCTTTTACCAAATTCTTATGTATTCTTAGAAGGTATCTCAAATACCATTTAAAGTGATGACAACCCTAATTCTTGTGTACACGTATGTGAGTAAAGTTACTCTATTCGAGTCCTTATTACGAAGACTTAAGACCACAGTTCGTATTACGGGTGGATATTACATGAACGGCTTTTGCAACTAGTGAGTCTCAGATTACAATCATTCGTATTGTTATTTAGTAATATCCTTTATTAATCTCAACTCAACGTGTGTCTTTCAAACCGCATTTGAGTATTTAGGTAAAGGTAACGTTTTTCACTCAAATTAGTACGTTAAGAATACGAATGCTGCACTTTTGTTTCGTATAATTCAATATTTTATGTTTTTATTATGTTGTACGTGTGAGTAACTCCCATAGTCCTAATAAAAGATTTATATAAAGATTATCTTTGATTTTTGAACTCTAACAACAAAATTAGGACATACAAATCGACATAATATTTAGAACAGATAAACTCAATTAATCTGGATATCTCATGGCAAATACAAATATTAAGTAAGTCCTTTGTAGTCTAAGATGATTGATGATGCAAAATTATAAAACGAGACGAAAATTATAATATTTACCATTATAAAATCTAAAAATTATGTAAAAATATTTTTAAACTTTACCTTGAAAACGTATTTGGATTACTCTTACGTATGACTTAAATAGAGCATGCTGGCGTTATAAAATATCTTGCTTAACGTTAAACATTTAAAATCTTGAATATATAACTTTAGAACGTATTTTGTTAAGTTAGGTACAGCTTGGAACGGAAATTCGTATCTGTTAAGCATCTGAGCGTCGCGTCTTGAATATTAATATTCACTAAAATACCTGTGTTGTGTGTCTGTAATATTGTTAAGTTAACGAATATATTACATAGAGTAAATCTGTCGAAAAGGACTAAAATAAGTCTCGTACTCTGAATAAAGGCCTTGAATCTATTTTATTTGACGGAACCAGGATTTGCCTTGATGTATCGAATTTATATTTGACTAAAGCAGAATGTACTAACTTATAAAATAAGAGTAGGTATGTATAGTCCATCACAGATTATCATAAGCCACTTCTGAGGTCTAAGTTAGAACCTTTATATCTAAACGCTACTCAAAGCGATTCAATGTAACAGAAATTGTTATTGCAACACGCAAGATTTCATCTGCAATCGCCTTCAGACTGTTATGTTATATTAATTGGCTAATTCAATAATCATACTCCTGAGTTCATTCAAGTGTCAAATGTATGTATAGAAATAGATTAATTTGAAGTGTCTGTATGTAATGTTCAAATATTGTGTATTAAATATGAAACAATGATAAGTAAGTATGGTAGGTACTTACAATAAAAAATCAATTAGATATTACAATTTTTGTCCCTCAGATTGTCTGTTTGTTCCGGCTAATCTAAGAATCGATTATCAACAATAACAATAATAATACGTATAAACAGATTTCAAACGACAATGGCAGTTAGTTCATGTTATAAGCAGTAACTTAAGCTCATTTTATTATAGAGAAATCATTTAGGATTCGAACATCATGCATTTTAAACGCGGGTGAAACCGCGGGGTTCAAGTCGTGCTTATATAAATACGGTGGTGAACATTACATGATGCAAATATACACAAAAGTCACATTTATTTAGATTTAGAACCTCAAAGGCATTCCTCGATGCTCGCTCCATTGTCGTTAGAACCGAGTGCCCATTGTGGCATTGTTTTATCGCAAATTAACAATCGAATCGTGCTATTTCAATACTTAGTCGCGGTTTTTGTTGATTTTATACACCGCTCATGTTATGAAAACAACAGTCGTGACTATGTTTCAACTTTACTCGGTGCGTATAGTCGATTACAATTTCTTTTACTTTAGGTACATTTAGCAAAAGTGCTGATGTAATATTTTGAGGAGCCGCGTGGCGGAGCGGTCACCATACCAGTCTGGCGCGCAGAGGGTCCCGGGTTCGATCCCCGACAAGACTGATATCAAATAATTAACTCAAATTTCTGTTTATGGGTCTGGGTGTTTTGTGTATTTGTTTTTTGTGTGTCCATGGCACCCATGATACAGGGGATCCTATTGCGGGGCTTTGAGTGTAGAAAGCATTTGATTATAAAATGTATATGCCATCACGGATCACGGGGGACCATATTTTACAATTAAAATATTATAACGATGCTCAAAATTCGACTTGAAAATATTGAAACGGCTGACAAACTTGTATGAATTTCTAATTAATATATTATCTGAACTTTGAACCTTAAATGTTAAATTCAAACGTCTTGTTAAACACTGACAAGCTAATTTTGGATGAGAAATTACATAATCACCAATGTCACAACGAATACAGTTTTTGATCATTTAGAAATATTATAAATGTGACGATAAAATATGCTAACATAAACAGCAAATGATGAACAAATTTATTTATAAATTGCCTAAAAAGGCTTCTCGTGAATTCTTATAATTTCCTAAGCCTTTTGGGTACATTAATATTTGACTAGGCATTACTAGTAAGTATTCAGGTGAACTGCGAATCAGCTTTTATAGGAACTGGTTAGGAGTTTAGGACCTTAAAATCCTGATTTTCGCAACTCCAAAGCACGTGTACAAACCGGCGGATTTCTTAGTAAAAAGTAGGCTTGCGTAAGGCTTGCGTGCTTTAATCTGTGCTACCTGTCACTGGACTGTACGCAGTTGATGCCAATTACGTTGTTCAAAATATTACATCGAATGTATTACGTTATACTACATATATGTATCAATAACTTTGTAGAACAAGAGAAATAGTTTTGCGCAAACCTACGTACACATGTTTCAAATTTTTTAATGATTTTATTATTACTTCTACGTCCGTCAGACGCGGCGTTTGACTTCTACGTCCAAAATATTTTTGATTTCATGTAATTCATTCTTAAAGTCTTGCAAAACTTCATCCAGTTGTTTTTAACATCAGATCGTAGTTACAGACAGACAATAATGATTATAACTTGAACATAAACAACTATGAAATATGAAATTATTTATTTTGAGTTGAAATAACGACGTTTATTTTCATAGTTGACCTCATTCGATGTTTTGTTTCAAACATTGTATCGATAACATTATGATTAACAAAAGGATTTACATTTTATCTTACGAGTGGAATATTCTCGAAATTCCATAAGTGTGTACTAAGAAGTACACACCCACATACACACAAAGCACGCGACCTCACTCGTTCAATTCCTCACTATTGTTCGCGTTGGCGGTGATCTTGAGAGCAAGATGGCTAGATTTGCACATTAGTTCAAAAAGACAATTAGTAATTCAGTTAGGTTCGGCTATTGTTTTTATTTTTAGGAGATTGACGAATATTATTTTAAAATTTGCAGGATAATATTTTTTTATGCTACGAATTTTAAAGTCTGAGGCTGTCTCAAAGAGTCTGAGCCTGTCCTTTTGAGACAGTTTTTTTTTGTTAATTTTGATTTAATGGTATCAATAATCTTGAACAAATTATTAAAATGCGGAGATGTCGTAAGAGTCCAGAGATTAGGACGCTTCTTTTAACAACTTTATTTATCTACTATGGACACCATACGGCATTAAGCGTTGGGACTACTGTACAACTATATCTATATATCTATAGCTAGAGGTAGCTTATTCTACGGTGAATTTTCAGAGGTAGAACAGTGGCGGCCCTAGCAAAAAGTTTAGGTGGTGCAACATTTCATGGCGGCGAAAAAGAAACTTTAACCTCATATACTGTACTGTAATGTATCCGTTGCAGCGAAGTAGTGCAATTATTAGTTCTATTAAAACTTGATTTCACGATGACACTTGGGTGTTTTCGGTACCCTTTCAATGATGGCGCCCGGAGTAACCACACCGCTCTCGCCGCCCGGCCCTAGAGCCACCCCTGGTATTGAAATTTCAAGGGCTGAGAGATGGATGGGTGATTTTAGACTTATCGTAAATTTGATTGAAAACAAAGAATCTATTCAACATGACTCTGAAAAACATTAAGCGAGTAGATTGTAAGACCCTCTTTGCTCTACTGAAGCTTGTCAGGTCAAATCTTGGAAAACTGTCCATATTTATTGATTTCCTTCTAGGTTTTATTGTAATTTTATGAAGGTTTTCTTTTGTATTTTTGTATTTGGGTATAAAATTGCATAAATACCTGAGTATTACTTGAGTCAAGAAATGTGATCTCGTCAATGATGTCAAGTGATGGTCGATATTTTTTTCGTTCGATTGCTCTATTACTTATTTCAGGTTGTAATAGTTTTACCGCTCTTCAGTAGTCAACTATCTATATGACTTTAAATGATTGACTGGGTTTGTGGCTTTGTCTACCTGTACATTGAGGGTATTCGAAACACACGGAATTAGATGACCCTAATGTAGAGTTGAAAAAAATGTTTACATGGATTTTTATCACTTAATAAAAATATACTGTCCAAAATAGTGATAAAAAGACAATGTAGTTTATATAGATAGATCCCTAAGAGTCAAAGACTACCTAGAAATCGATTTAGAAATCAGAAACAAAATTAGGATAGTTTTGCGAACACCAAAACCAAAAAACAATGGCAAGTGGTTAACGAGGTATAAAGTTTGGAAATACGGACTAAATGACTTAAACTTTAAGCATACTAATAACAGGACGTTACATTTCTTTTTAATGCAAAATTGTGATGGTACGATTAAATTTTGGACTTCATACGACTTCACGTAAAACGTTATCCTTCGCTGTTATCGTGCATTGATTTCGCTGGTCAGATATGTTGTGAAAATTTTACGATTGAAGTCAGATACCATATAAATTGAATAGAGCCCATTGTGTCGGGTCGCGCTGCGTACTCTATTGTGTTGCTGTATTGTGAAAAAATGTAGCGAAAATATGTTTTGAATCTAAAAACTCCGTGTTGCGCTCCAAAAATATAGTTATCATAAGACCAACTTTAACACTGTTTACTGTTTAGTTTACTGCGAAAGTAGCATCAAAATACAGCTGTATAGCAATAAAAAAGCAAATAGAAAAATCAAAACGATTTTTACAACAACAACGAACGACACAACAATATAAGGTCGACGAACAAAATAATATAAGTTTAGAAGATTGAAATTGTTTTTTAAACAGTATTTTTTATTTAATTGATTCAAGTAACAGAATACAGACATATAAAAACAATAACGGTGAAAACAAAATTAATGAACTAATAACGATTGTAAATTTACATTCGAGATATTGAGCGGAAGACGTAAAACAAATGTTTATTTCATTTTAAACAAAATTTATAACCAAAATCGAATAGGAATGTATCTGTACGGTATCTATTAGCATATAAAAACATATCATTCGACGCACATTAGTATGTTTTTGTCACAAAACGGACGACATTCGATATAAACGGATTTTGGAATGTTTGTGGATGGTCGCACGACCTTGGTGGCTGCGTTCCATTCTATGCATAACAATCGCAGTAAGCGAACTTCGTTATAAGTACTAGTATACCTTAGCTTATTTTAAATAGGATATTGTTTGAAAAGAGTCCTTAAAAGTCTAGTATTGAATATTTTGTAAATAGATAATCACGTCTTTGTAAAAATTAGTATCTAATCATAAAAAGTATATGTTCTGTATTTTAACGGTAACAAAACATTTAAAAGATTGTAAAATTAGAAAACTCGGTTATCTGTGGTAACTCGTAACGTAGACACATAAATATGGTTAAAAAATCGTATACATTCTATTTATTTTGTAGTAAATACTTTTGCAAACAGAATTGCTGAAATAAGTGCAGACGAAAATTCTTTCGAGATGTAAACGAGATTTAAAGTTCATAAATATTTTCTTTAATTACCTACTTACTTTTATTCTTCATCATCTGATATGTTTTATTTTGTTTGTTAATAATAAAATTCATATGCGTTCTAATGATTGGAGATTGGAGGAGTTTTTGTTTTATTGTATGTGTTCGTCCCACGGTCATTTGACTTGCTTATTTACGAAAATATTGATTAGGTCGGTTCATCTTTAGTAACTTTAAAACAGGCTCTGATTAAATTTATTGATTAAATTTATTATATTTTGATGCCATTCAAGTTCTAATATAATCTTAATAATATTATTTGATTGCTGATCTGTTATTCTCAGTTAGTCACAAATATTTTATCGTACATTAACTAAACTTGGCCATGCTTGGTTTTGGCTCCATTTGACTTATATAATTAAGTACACTGTTCCTGTGGGATCTTTAGCAATAAATGTATGTCAAATATTGTCATCTAGGAATGTAACATTTAAGTGTAACGTAAGTGCATCCAATGATTACTTAGCGAGCTTTGGAAACAAACAGGAAAGGTGTAAATTTTCTTTATAAAAAAATACATAAGTTGTTATACTTTAATCTTGATAATACCATAAAACGTATTACAGGTAATAAATAAATCAGTTCAAATAGTCTAATCTGATTAATGGAACAGTAGAGCCATAGAAAAGAGATAAGTAAAGCAACAATAGGCCGTTACCAATAGAAGTGTCGAAACTACTTGTTTACAGTTCCACGAGAATATAACAAACTATAAATGTTACCATAAGTCCAATGACACTTATTTCATCATGAGCGATTAACGAGAAATGTTTTGAAAAATGTATGGACATATACTAAGTTTACGGACTGCAGTATCTCAATCTTTCCCTTTGGAGACCCTAAAAACCCTCTAACCCAAATATTACTCTGAGAGGAGATCGGTGCCCGGCAGACGGACAATAATGGAATGATATAAAATTTTCATCTTTAATTTAGCCCCTTAGGAGACGAAGCTTTCAAAATCTATTCTTAAACATTAATTTAGGCCTACTGACTTATGTTGTTCATCGTCTGTAAGTTACTATGGTACTAGTATTAATTGATTATCATTGATAAACAAGGATTCCTATATAATAGACCCTTAGGGGATTGATTTAAAAAAAACCTTTATTAGAGCGCGTGTAACTTATGTAATGAACTTCTGTTCAAAATTTCATGCTTCTAATGGTAAGTGGACTTTTGTTGTTTTTTGTTTTGACTTCTGAAGTAACCCTCACCATGGTGAATTGTGAATTCGTGACCTTGACCATTCTGAAAGAAGGAATGTACCCAGCAATTGAACAGTAACGGGTTAAATAATGAGGCAATGGCAACGCTAATCGAATGCCAATCGATTAGTTTGTAATTACGACTATGCTTATAATTGGAGTTTCTTTTCATAGTTACATAATGGTTTAATCGTACGTGCTGATTAAGATCGTTTATTTAAATCTAATTAATGTAATTGGCAAATCAAATCCGATTGGGATGAATGATCTGATCTCTTTATCATATATTAATGTGGGCACAGGTGCGTGGTTACTTTTGATGATAGTTATAGGCTAGGTGTTATTTCTCAAACTGAGCGATAATTCCCACTCGTAAGGACTACAGACCCACATGAGGCGGTGAAAAATTTAATTATTATATCAATTGTATTTATTAATTAAATATCCAAAATGAATTGAAGAAAAAGTGTAATTTTTATTTACGGAAAATTTAGACACCTTCGCAATGTAATAATATTTTTTTAATCATTACCTTATCAACACAAATGTAGCAGCCATTAAAGATATGGCAAAAAAACAAAGTCATTACATACGGCAGTTTATACATATATTTACTTCAAGTTATCTATTTGTAACAAGTATTATGATCCTAAAACTGACATCACGATGTTTAACATTATTCTAGAGATAAACAAACTGATAGACATTTCTAAGAAAACAATCTTATAACAAAGTTATATTTGTTGACGCAAAACTTGAGCTCTGAGCGATAGTAGCAAGGGTCCAGCCTATTTAGTTACAATGAATGACATACAAATGAAGTTCAATCTTAGGCATAATAATATGCAAAAATATGAACAAAAGGAACTTATCAGAATAATACTGTGTTATTCACTCTATTCAATTATATTCAAACCATCTATTACTGTACAGAGCTCAAGATTATTTGATTATAAAACTGTGATCTTACAAATTGCTGTTACAAAATGACTTATCATCACAGTAATTGTCGTAATGTTTCAGTAGAATGTCTCAGCTGTTCAGAACTTTATAGACACATAGAATATCACTACCCAAGCAAAGTAAATGAGTATTAAACGTTACTCATTGAAACATCTACGGCCAATATTTGCAACATATTGCAACATAGGTGGTTAAGAAAATTTTACATAATTAAATTCAATAAATGATTCATCCCTACCCTTAAAACAAAAGTTTGGCCTCGTTCAAGATCATACAAATTAATTTACTAAAACTAAATTAATTTCATTTTTCTGATTCCGAAGAACATGAAGATATTGAGCTACGACCTGAAATGTACATTATTTATAAGTTATGTATGAATATTGAAGAAAAATAACGGCAAAGGTGACAAACAGTTGGGGTTCGAATTCGGAAGCATTACGTTTACATAATTATGTCTGCATTATAACAGCAGTATTAAGTGCTGCAGTGTTCTGGTTTAAAAGGAGTGGTGATAGAGACATCCTTACATCCGAGGCATTCCAAATTAGTCATCAGGAGTAGTAACGCAAATGTGGCGTACTCACGAGTTCATATAGGACTCTCAATCTTATCTAGGGTTGATTACAGATGTCCCCGGACAGCAGTGGCAACGTACATTAAGTTTATACTTATAGGTTACTTCTATAATACAAAAAGTAGTTAAATGCGAGTCACACTAAAGCACAGAGAGTTCCATTTGAATACAACATAATTTTAAAATTTAGAGCTTGTGTAATATTTGTATGAATTGCAGTTTTAAAGCAGCAAAATATTAAAAAAAATATGACACTTATTTGAAGGCTTACTTAATTCTTTTTTGTCTTACACTTCCCTAAAGTGATTGACTATAAAAACATTATGTATTTTATAACTGGTTAATTAGTAATAAATCAGGCATGTAATTGGGCTATGACTTTAGAAAGTGTTACAAAAAATAGACTGCGCCGCTTTCTATACAGGTCTACTTTAGCATGAGTCCTGTCAAGATTAATTCAATGAATATCAAGGTCATTTGTATAGATAACATAGATAAAAAGTGGACGTACAAACCGGCCTTTATTTTAGACAACGTGCGTATAAGTCAATTATTTTGGAGTTACCGCATACGGACACTCAATTTTATT
>DWIJ01000155.1:0-13468 GCA_018248315.1 Chioides albofasciatus
GCTATGGGATCTGTTATGGCATTATGTTAACGATTGATTTATCGTTGGTAGTAAAGCTGTTGTAAGTAGGACAAACGTGGTACTGAGTACAATACGATCAATAAAGGATAGGTAGGTAATGTCAATATACATTCTAGATGAAAATCAAGGTTAAACAAAGCATCTACAACTTAGTAATAGTAAAATTTACAATGTAGGGAAACGTGGAAAAAATCGTGACAACCCTAAGCTAAAGGTATGGTTTAAGTGGAGCTATGAATCAGATCAAACAATTTCAATAATATTTAGATGGGTTATCTACATGTATATGTCGCATCGACCATTAACATTAATTTATTTAACCAAATAGACTCGTTTAACTAACTGATGCTAAAGGACTATTTGGTTCTTTAATACTTTTGCGAATAAAATAAAAAGTGAAATGATCACCACTAGAACTGATAGGTATACAATAATATTCTCATCAATAACACTTTTAAACATTGTCCTTCATATATAGTTAGTGAATAAACAAGTCCTTTGATAAAGTAAATACACATCACAGACATTCGACTAAATTTAATCTCTTTGAAATACATTAGGTATGCTGTAGGTAATCGTAAAGTATGAACGTAGTAAACAAAAACCTCGATTATCTCGTGATGCGGCATAAACTCCACGATCCTAAATTATGTAACGATTCAAATAATCGCTCATACCAGCAAAACCTCAACATAGTCAGAAACACTGAGTAAAATATTCACGATACCTTGCGACCCCGATTGTTCAGTGACGAAATAACATTTTGTAATATTATGGTTGTTACAATGATTGGTTTCACTAAAGTAGTTATGGTGGACGAAGAGCTTTTATAAAGAATAAGTAGTCACCTACTGACTTGATCAGAGTGTTTGACGGATCATATTTCTCGATTTTTTCAGTAACAATGATAAATTAAAATGAGAGAAAGCGTTGCAACATCCTCAACAATAATATTTTTGTAGCCTTAACCTGAATACGGTTATTGTCTGGGTGCTCTTGAATTACGTCTCATTGTAATATATAGAATGGGTATTCATCCAATTCCACAACATTTCCCAAAGCATGTTTATCTTCTAAAGCGCACTCGCTTTGTTGAGCAGCATGACAGGTTTTCACATTCATAACCAGTATGACACAATGACATGGAGCTCTAAAAATATTCCTACAGGTCTAAATTACTTAGTCCTGTTGCTTCATAATATTGACGGAGACATTTGGTAGCTTTACTTTATGCAATAAAGCCATATGGCACTTTAGCCTTGAAGAGAATAAAAAATAATTTATAGAACAGAGATCAAAAAGTATTGCCATTTAATATAAAAGCATCGAGTGTTCAGCGTTGATCGAAGTTTGCCGTGACCCAGTATAACGAAACAGCCGACGGCTATACGGGCAGTTTAAGTAAAGCCCCTTATCACACGTGTCGCTCATACCTGCGGTTAACTTATTACCATTTAACGGTATTCGCTATAGACGGCCTATATTTTATTTATTTCACACCTATAGCACGTCATTATTAAGTGCTAAGGAGACTATTATTGTATTTTTCGTGTTAATAAGGCGATGATTCGGTAGTCACGAATTTTGTTACACACAACCCTATGAAATTATGGGAACTTGTACTCTGTTGCAATAGCATTAGGGCAGTAATATTCCGTAACTTGAGTCTGATAGGAGACCCTAATTCAATGATGAATGGTCTAACACTTGTAACTATGCTAATTGGCCGTAGTAGAACAATTAGCAAGCATGTGACTTTTGCTAAATTAACGCCCAACATCTAAGTAATTATTGTGACAAAGTGCACAATGCAATACTGCTGTTGCTTGATCATTTGTTTGCCATTCATTATTTTGACGAAATATAAATATAACCTGTATAAATGTTTATTTGAGATGTATAAAGTGTTTACGTTATAATTTAAGACCAATATCTATATCCTAACATTACAATCAACGCCATAAATTTTCCTTTAACTACATTAATTAATTCATTAGTATTAGTTGAAAAATTTCCAATCTCTATCTACATTCTACATTCTTGAAGTAAAATGTATGCCATATTTATAAATAGTCATACAACTTTACCATTCGGGTTGATATTTATTTAAAAATGTACCTACTTCTCTTTATTTACCGGCACTTTATCGGGTTTTGCGTCCCCAAAACTTGCAAGTACCTATCTAAGTACTATGACATTTCAATATTTACAGTCGATACGCTTATCTGTCATTCTATTTAAGTACCTATAATGAAGACACGTCATATGGAAGTCCTGGATGGCATTGGAAACAGTTCTTTTTGTTGTTGTTGACTATAGATTCAATTTAGATCAATGTCGACCAAGCCCATTTACCTTATGCGTTTATCCGATCATGTATTTTGGAGCAATCGTGTTACATACATCGTTCAGACATTCATTTACGAATAAGATCCGCGATTCAGTTGCTCATAAATATTTACATGAGTGGAATACATTAAGGAATATTGTATTTACTTGAAATGCGTGAACAATTGTGCTTTCTAGGAAAATTGACGTGGTTTTAAATATAAAGCCTTCGGGGAATAACTGATCCGCTTTAGACGTATTCTTAAAATAAAGGTATCACATTTTAATTGCATTGCATTATCGGTGGTTTTGTATTTTGCAATTCTTAGTAAATGGACCTCAAGTTTCTACGTAGTGTATTTCAACATACACTTCAGGAAACAGTTTTAGCGTTTCAGAAGCGTTTCAGTTCTAGTGTTTCAGAAGTCAAATTCAGGAAAGAAAACAAAATTAATGACCTATTTTTTCTTGATTAAATTTCACCAAAGTATTCCAGGCTTCTATTATTTACCGTCAAATAGACTCGTACACAGCATAATGTAGGTGAGTACTCCACTTTAGACCGACTTGTTCAACGTCATTGCTTCATAACGAGTTGCTAGGGAGCTAATTGGATCATTCCGTCGTCATCGCCAATCATCTGCACAACAGGATCTTACGTAGGTGTGCGATATCACTAGCAATTATTGCCATCTGTACGTATCTAGTTTCATTCATTAAAAAACGTATCCCTCACAGGGGGCAAGGTGATTACAGTCACGGCCGTTACAATTGGCGCAGGTAGGGGCAAATGCAGTACGATTAGTCTCGACAGACTCTACTATCGTCATCCGCTGTGCCCATTGATGCAATGTCGAGGGCACGTGAGAAGAATTACACCAAACGCTCCCTATATTATCACGTAACTATTAACGAAGCCGCCGGCGCATCCTTCCTCTCATCGGTGATTGAAGAACAAATTATATCACTTTTAATTGTTGTCAGATTGCGATAGGTAGTTATATGATCAGTTCGTTTTGAATGCTGTACACTATTTAAATGTGATAATATGCAATTAAACACAAAACAGCTAGTTGTTCTAGATATGTTTAGGATAATCATAGCGGACATAGGAAATGGGAATAGGACACTCTTGAAGAAACTTCATTGCTTTAGATAGAAAAACGTCATCGTGCGATGTAAATTGCCACTTGTGTAGTTAAGATGACGCGAACGCTCTCAAGATTCATTCATTATTGTGGATCAAGTACCTAAGGCAAACACTACAACAGAAAAATGTACTCGTAATGTACCTTCTACAAAAGCAATTAATACCAACAAACAGGCATACATTTACTTGAACTACTGCTCACAGCAAGTCGAAAGATATTCATTGAAACCAACCACTTTCAATTTGAACTAATTTCGGTCATCGGTCAAAGTAGCAATTGTGCTTACCAGAGCACAGCAATGCTTATAGGCTTTCCTGAGAGCTCTCATATCTTTTACGGCAAATCTTTTTTTTTCCACAATAAAATTTTATACAAACTTTTCTTTCGTACTAGCTTATTATTGCAGATATATTCAACTTCCAATTTTGTCTTCCAGGTGACCCGATCAACTGTATCAACGACGGTGCCATCCCCGGCCACGTACTGAATACCTATTGCTGGATCACGTACACCTTCACTCTACCCTACTCCGGGGCGAAAGGCATCGTGCACCCCGGATTGGGCAACGACTATGAAGAGGAAAAGCGTATCCATGCATATTATCAATGGGTGCCTTTCATGCTGTTCTTCCAGGTGGGTTTTGCTCATACATTGTATACAGATATTTAAATACCCATAAAATCTTAAATAATAGGAAATATAGAGACAAATTTGATTAAAGAGATCTTTTCTTTATAAGGTTTGTCATGCATTGATATCTAAATGAGACAATTTGAAGACCAATGAGGCGGTTTGAAGACCAAGCAATTTAAAATACAGATAGCTACAGATAGGCAAAATGCAAAGGCCTAAGGATAATAAATGCAAAATATGAAATCGTGTTGCTCAATCTGGTAGTCAACTGTAGCCTATACTATCTTTTAAAGCAAGGACAAACTGAACAAATTAGCCTTTGACAGACTAGACCCATCATCGTTTAAACGAACATTTCGCAATGTCATGACAAACGAACGTATCGCCCAATTGAAAAGAACAATCTATGAATTACTTCAACCTCTAATTACATTTTGTGTTTGCACTAAATTGAGAAATTGCATGATCATTACCGCATATATTCATAGTATGGCATCAGTATTTTCAAGCCTACCGTTTTCGTTATTAAATTTCACTTCGTCAACATTCACTATAAAGTGTGCTGAATATGTGGCACAATGAGGTGGCACCAAGTCGTTATGAATAATAAGGCTAAGAATTCAATGCATTGAGTAATGTGAGAGGTCTTTCTTTCAACAAGTCAATGACTCGAGATAGTCACCAGTTATATTAATTCCATAATTCACTCAATTGCCACTCTACACACACGAGACGAAATATATCTACCATATTTTTTCTGTACTTTCAGGGACTGCTGTTCTACATTCCTCACTGGATCTGGAAGAACTGGGAGGAGGGCAAGGTTCGCATGATCTCGGAGGGTATGCGCGGAACCCTAGCCACCATCGCTGATGATAAGACGAACCGACAGGTAACCACAACGCCACTTCATGAAAACGTTACTCTTGCCCATTCAACTGATCAGTGAGTCTAGTGTCACGTATAATTCTGCGTGTTATACGCTGCTGTTTTGAGACAAAACGTATGTTCTTTCATTAGTCGTTCTAATAATTGTTATGAGAAGCAACGCGTCGTTTATTAAGTCCAAGTAGGTCACCAATCCGAATTTTTACAGCTGGTAACCACTTAACATCAGGTACACCGCAATCCCTATTTATTAAAATCATAAATATTACGTTGATATACTTCGGTATGTCATATATAGTGGCCTCATCAATTGGTACAATTGAGATAAGGCTCCGTGACTAATGAAGCGATGTCCCTTATAATTGACCCGAGCATCTTTGTTACGTAATGCGATGGTATTGATGCTGTAAAGTGTTTCAAGCTTCTTTATAAATTTACTTTATGAAAATTCGTTTATTGATATTCAGTTTATGTGTACCAAAAAACTCATGTGAGAGGATAGAGACATCATACTTCTCCCAATTCCAAACGCCCGTAAGTAATAATCAATATTAACCCATTTTTGCCTACCGTTGTTCAAAGTTTAACAATTTAAATAGGATAAACTGACAAAATTCGAACTTTAATATACAAAAATTGGTTAAGATTGATTTTATAAGTACTAACGGGAGCAGTTACATTTTTTTCCTGATTCAGTAAAATACAGTTAAAGGAATCTTTGTCTTAGGAATGTACGCTTATCAAAGACCCAATTTCCTAATCATACATAATTTCGTTTGTTTCCAGAATCGCCTCGTTCAATATCTCCTAGACACGCTGCATATGCACAACACATATTCCTTCGGCTACTTCTTCTGCGAGCTCCTAAACTTTGCTAACGTTGTAAGTATGAAAATTCTTTGTCTTTTGCAGATAGCGCATATTTGAATTTATATATTACTAATATAAAAGTTACCATTTCATAATGAGTCATAGAAGCTAAATTTTTGTGGCTTACGCAGTTTTTAAAAACAAACTTATGTTTACAGGTTGGCAACATATTTTTCCTGGACACGTTCTTGGGTGGTGCTTTCTTGACATACGGAACGGATGTCGTGAAATTCTCGAACATGAATCAAGAGCAACGTACGGATCCTATGGTAAGCAAAACTATAAGAGGAAAACATACTGACTGCATAGTTTTGTAACTTATCTATTTTAAATGTAATTTCACTTTTTATTTTTTTTTTTAGATTGAAGTATTCCCGAGGGTAACAAAATGCACCTTCCACAAATTTGGTGCTTCCGGAACGATCCAAAAACACGATGCCCTCTGCGTTCTTGCGTTGAACATCCTTAACGAGAAGATATTCATCTTCCTTTGGTTCTGGTGAGAATTTACATTAAATTAAGTAGTGCATTTTAATTACACGACCCCAAATTATATACTTTACAAAGATAAATAGCGTAGCACTTAAAAGAATCCTTGAGAAGGTAAATGAACTTGACTTCCTTACTGAATCATGATCGTGAATTGCAAAATTAGTGTGCCTATTGTATTTCCTTGTTGCAGTAAATAAACATTTAATTGTGTCAGCTTTAGGACCTTATCACAATATTTCTTTTTTAAACAGGTTTATCATTCTGTCGGTGGTGACTGGTCTCGCTTTGGTGTACTCGGCGGCTGTCATCCTATTGCCGAGCACACGCGAGACCATTCTGAAACGTCGGTTCCGCTTTGGTACTCCTAATGGCGTTGAAGCATTAGTTAGAAAGACTCAGGTATATTTGTATTTTTTCTTATATTCATTGTGTTTTATATTACCGCAATTTAGAGCAATAAAAATATTATGTGAATCCTTTATTTTATTTGTTTCGTTTTTAGGTCGGTGATTTCCTACTTCTGCACCTCCTCGGCCAGAATATGTCCCTGCGAGTGTTTGGCGAGGTACTGGACGAACTGTCACGGCGGCTTCACCTCGGCTCTAATCCTCCTTCCGCACCGTCTACCCTAGAAATGGCGCCGATCTATCCTGACATCGACAAGTTCTCCAAGGAGACTGAGACGTAAGCCTACTAGATTTAGTGACGAGCAATACGCCTTCTATGCACAGGTTGGTACCAAATGCCTCAACTACATTTTTTGAGAAATATTCGATGGTAATTTTTGATATTACACAATTGGTCTCAGATAAGCATTTTTTCTCAAATCATGCAGTCGAGTCATGCATGGCGATTTTTGTTCCTTCTTTTAAGGGCGTATTGTTCCAATTTAAGCGTCGACGGGCGCTCATTTTGCCAGTTGCTATGTAGTAACATAAATTTAACGCAAAATATCGAAGATTCATGACATTCCTTTATTGTAGGCAGCATGTTAACTATAGAATGTTGAGATGTCAGCCACAGTTTGCCTTATTAAGCCTGAGCTTTAAATTTAGGTCTCAATGACGTGTTTAGAGTAAATGTTTATAAACGTTGTGTATTAGTGGAAGGTTTGTGAACTTTAATTATAATAGTTGAACTTTGAAGAGCATTGTACACGGTGTACACATGAAATTGGCGAATTTATTTCTATTGACAAAATTGTTAGTGAAGACTGTTAATTGTTTTAGAAAAAAATGCATTTTACTGTTGGCTGTTAACATCCATTTATTCCTAAAGTATTGAAGACAAATATTAGGGAATAGGTACATTTCGTCTACACAATATAGATGAATTATAGTTGTAGATGGTTGTAGAACTATTGCAGTGTTAGAGGCCTCATTTCCGTATAAAGATAATAATTCTAGACTATATCATAATAAAAGTTCAAGATGTTTTAAGTATTATTGGCAAGTACATATCACTCGCTCAACATATTTCATTTTAGTAAATAAAAAGACATTTTTACATTTTACAATAGGTAACTAACCTACCGCTTTATATGCGCATGAAGACAATATATAAATGACAATAAAATTATACAAATTGTTTTATTACTTTTTAAATATTAAGATGTATTTTACGTATTAAGGTTCTTTACTTTGTATCGATAAATGTTTTAAAAAAGGCGGTCATGTTAGTACAAAGTATTATTTTGTAATTGCAACACTCGACCCGCCTTTTGCGTTAATAAAATCATAATAAACTATATAATATCAAATAAATGAATTTTAGCGTAAGTAATATGTTAGTATAAAATTGTTGGTGCAAAGACAAGGTGTTTACTGATGATGAATGTTATTATACTCAAGTAATTTACGATACGTCGTGCCATTGTAATCGGTAGTATCTTTGAGCGTGAAATCTTGCGCCAGCCTTGCATTTCCTAAGTATATTACGAAACATTCGCCATAACATCGGGCCTGTTTTCTCTATGTATTTAGCATTAGTTTAGGACGTTCTCAGTCAATTTAGCCATATGTGGACGGGATGTTATTCGGTGGACTTCCATGAATCTCGGGAACAATTCTTCCATATCAGTAATGTTAGCAAAATAAGCCCCAGTATACTGATGTAGAATGTATAAGTGATTTTTAACGAATAATTACTATGTATTTACTTTTTAACATTTTGATGATATTCTCTTTTGCTATACATTGATTTATTCTATTTTCTATGAGTTATATTTTATTTTTTAAGAACCAGCTTGGTATGATCCATCATTCCTTTGATATTATATGCATGTGTTAGTTAAGTTAGACTGGTCTTGTGACAAATCGATTGTAATTTTGATTCTATTGACTCTACAGAAATTAAACAAATTTCATAAATAACAGTTGTTTTATTTAATACCTTCATCACAATCCAAATATTGGTGTAATTGAAATGAATAAAAATATCAACTCTGATAGTATAAGACGCACACAAACACAAAGAATAAATAAACACACTACTAGACTTCAAATTAATAAAAAGTATTAAAATGTGGATTAAAATTAGCTTTCTGGTAACAATTACAGTAAATCTAATATTATTTTATTGGACTAACTAAATAGGTACTACCTAAGTAACCACAAATCAGTAAATTAAATCCTATAAAATAATTATATTATCTATTAACGTGACGATAACGACTTTGTTTCAATTGCAATATTACCTAAATAATAAAAACAAATATTTTTGTCTCATGAACGAATGAAGAATGATAGTAACCAATTAACACACAACAAAGTATTGAATATTGATTAACGATAAAGGTATAGTCGTATAAAGTAGTAATATAGTAACTTACCACGACACAGAAAAACTGCTACTATAACTTACAAACCATTCACATAGATAAAAAAATGTGTTAAAAAAATGCTGCTACATTATTTTTTACCTCTGAATACCCAGTAGGTACCTATAGCGATATTTGGTAACCGATAAAAATCTGGAGACCTGGCACCTACATACATAAAACACAGCGTCACGTAAAACCACCACGGACCATTGCACAAAATCCTTCTTTTCCTTATTGCTTACACGAGCACAAAACACCGGCCCCCATTGTTAGTGGCCACCGACAAAACAATACACGCCAGGTGTCGTACGTAAAACACAAACCGTACATAATACGCTTCCAATTTCAACAAAAAATATGTCAAGCCCTTAAATTTCATCAGCCGTAGGAACAAAAGTTTTGGGGCAATTACTTTGTGGTTCCTACATGTAATGCCAAGTATTTCAATGGACATTAGTGTCTTTAAAACTAAATTTTATTTGTAATCATTTCATTTTTCCTAATTTTTGTAGAGGTTTACATTTAATCAACGTATCTGATTTAGTTTATCGTTATTATGTGTTCAAATAAAGATTTTTTTGTTATGAAACGAAATTAATAGAAATATTTAAAACATGCACCAAATTAAGAGAAAAGTGACCAAGTGAACTTAGAAATCACGTGAATTTATTTGAAATACACGCCGATGAACTCCGGCAATAGCAGTTACACTAAAAATAGGTATGATTTCAAATATAATCGATTTGACCAACGTTAGATACCCAAGATTCAAGAGAAAGTAAAATTTCGTCAACAGGTCATCTTAAGTGACTTTTTATTAAAAAAATATGTACATATACCATACTTGGCGAATTTAAGCTACCTATAAACACGAGTAATGAGCTAATACAACTTAAACGCGAATATTAATCATAATATTACTATGACACATTTCATATACGGAACAAGTTTAGAAAACAACTTTTGCTAAACGTAATTAGCATACACAGGTCATAAGTGCAATAACTGACATACATTAATACATGAACATGAGCAAGTAAAATTTGTTATCATTTAATGAATCCAATGCGCGTGCAATGAAACGTGTGAGTATTAAGAAACAATTTATCTGTAGTAATATGCCAATAATCCACGATAAGCGTATCTATATTAAAAATGGTTATTTAAATACTACCCCGTTCAGTACGGTGCCCGTAGTGAATGAGAACAGGGGTGCCTTGATTTGCATTAACCATGATTTGGGTCATTGGATAATTACGGGATGATCAACGCACACTTTCCGAATATCTATTAGGTTCGTAACTTGACTAAGTGATGGCTTATACCATTTGGTTTTAGTAACTTTTTGGGCATAGGCGCGGGGCCCTTAGTATTTGTCGCCTCCTGCTACCTTCACCCAGTATATAGCTTTTAATTTTATATACCAGTCCCTAATTTTCAGAACAAAATAAATGAATAATAATGTAAAATAATCAAAATTTTGAAAAATATAATAACTTGCAAAGAAGAGACTGCAAACCGATCCGAGAACAACCGAAAGAGCCAAAGAGACCTTCCAGAAAAACTCATTCATAAATAATATTACCTATCTATCCTTCCTACTAATAATTGACACTGCGGTCGGCGCAATATATTTCCCTAATTGAGCAATTTAAATCATTAATGCTGTGATATTGTAGACGCAACTACAATTGTCAATTTATTTATAAATGAAGAGTCAATACTAATTTATGCATAAACACATTTTCCTCTCAATATATTCTGTAACTTTTATTTTAAACTCGGGCATTTTCTGCACAAAGCATTATCGTAAAATTTTAACATTATTTTAAGAAATTCTATTCTATATTCCTACTTCCTATTTTCGATCCAAAATTCATTAAATGTACTGGCATTATCTGATATAAACAGTAAAAAATCCAATATTTATGCAAATTTTGCAAGATTCTTTGTCACTACTGGTCATATACGTTTTTCCTTATTAAAGTAATAGAATTTTCCAATGCCTAATCTATTGAAATTTTCTTGTGACATTATGTTACGTGGATTATATTTGTGAATTAAAATTGCAATGAAGTTGAAAAGCGTTTAAATTTGAACGTGTTAAGTAGGTACCTAATAAACCGGTTTACGTAGAAAACTTGACTGGTATATTTTTTGTGTACATTAAACTGCCAGATTTTATGTTCCATTGTTTGTCAAAAGTTTGGCCAGTACCTCTAAAAATCTTTAAAAATATCCACATTATATACAACGGATGTACTACCATGCACATTCGGAACAGAAACACACATAACGAGCGTCAAACTTATAAACACTAGCATTATGTAAACGGGAATCAAACTATTAGGAATTATAGCCTGATTATTGAAACTCGGTCTCTTTATCGACAGATCTGAGATTCGATTTTTAGGCACTTATGATTTTTCAGTTATGTGCGTATTAGAAATTTACTGCTATCACTTGCCTAAACAACGAAGGAAAACATCGTGAAAAAATTTGCACGTTTGAGAGTTCAAAATCAGATCTCAAGGGTGTGTAAAGGCTTCCAAATTTAAACTTCACTCACTCAGAGACGACACCTGTGCCCAGCAGTTGTATGACGATGGGAATCAAACTCGAAATCTAGCGCAACCTATCACTCTCCTACTGTCGCGGAGCGATCTCTTAGCAGGATAACAAATAATGATCATTTACATATCAGTCTGGCCGGGAATCGAACCCGAGACCCTTTGAGCGTCGGACCGGTATGGTGACCGTTCTGCCACGCAGCCCACATGTCATCAATGAGGGGTTCTAGACCACTTTAACGTCAATCCAGCCGGAATTGATCGACTTCACATACCTTAGAACACTTTTTAAAGGATCTTTTATGGACGGAGATATCCTCGTGATGTTTTTGTCGGCATTAATACGAATAACATTAACTTCAAATACACACACAGGTTCAATAGTATTCACCATTAGTACTTGCTTACATAAATACAGTTTAAAAAAGTCATATCACTTACCTATTCCCCCAGTCGAGTTTGGCGACGAGTTTCAGCCGAAGTGCCCTAGTCTGGTCTTGGGTCAATGTTCCCGCCAGGAGCGCTCGACGACCGCTGAGGAGCTCCCGCATTACCTTCGCAACGGCGCTGAACCTGTACGTCTCCCGCTCCTGTAAATTAACGTATTTTAGAGCCATCATCTATACTAATATTAGAAGAAGAAGATTGTTTGAATTGAATAGTCTCCGAAACTACTGGATCGATTTGAAATATTTTTTTCCGTTAGAATCCTACATTATGATGTACATAGGCTATATTTAATGCGAAGTGTGGTAAGAGATAAACACACGTACACACTTATAAGTAGCAACGCCTCTGTTGTTGACTTAAAATTAGCCCCAAACCTATGCGAAATTGATAGGAATTGATCATGGGTGGGTCATTGATTATCGACAACCCATTAAAGTACCACTGCTGAGCACGGGTCTCCTCTCACAATGAGAAGGATTAGGCCATAGTCCATCGCGCTGGCCAAGTGCGTATAGCTAGACTTCACATACCTTTGAGATTTTTTTATAAATCCTTCAGGTACGTAGGTTTCCTCAAGATGTTTTCCTTGACCGTTAAAGCAAGTGATAATTAATATCCAAAACGCACATTACTTAGAAAAATTAGAGGTGCGTACCTGGGATTTGAACCTCGGACCTTTCGAATGAGAGACCGAGTTTTTTAACCACTCTGCTATCACTGCTTCTATACTATAACGTAACATAATTGCAATCCGTGATAGATAAAACTCAATCCAATTATTCATGGAACTCTAACATTCCAAAGCAAACATCTTAACTATTTACTTTGTATATGCATAGTACTTATTGTACAGTCATGTCAACTATCCACCATCAGATAAATAACGGAAGTTTATCTACTCAAAATGAGCATAGTCATTTAACAATACATTAGTGAGATGACAAAGAATGAATCATTATTATCATTTGTTGTCAGGACATAAACAAAGAAAATAGTTTACGTACTCATTTGGTATTCTGTATTTATTTGAAATAATTCTACGAGATTTTTTAAACGTCATTAGTAAACTCCTTGAAGTTGTGAACATACTATTAGGTACAGTGTCTATATCTATATATAGTTTTTAGGAAAGTATGTACACAATAAAAGTTTACAATGTTACCGCGATCCCATTAGAAATATACAAGCAGGAAAACCAAACTAAATCTTATATCTTTAAACGAGCAATATTTGTATATATATAC
>DWIJ01000156.1:0-13442 GCA_018248315.1 Chioides albofasciatus
ATTAAAGATTATTTTTCTATTGGACTTAACTTCTGTATTTTAAATTACATCCTAAGATTTCGCATGTATAGGATAATGTGAAGTTGATTATAAAATAGTTATACTTCCACGTGACAATTGCAGCTGGTAACGTGTAGTCAACCCTGAAGACCTGAGGATGGCCGCTGTAGTGTTGCTATTCCCGAGGACTAAATTGCAATGCCTCCTATAAAGTATCTCTCCCGTGCATTCAATAGGTAAACATAGAAACAGGAGTGGTTGTAGGGTTTTTGAGAATTTCGAAGTTGAATCACGTACATTACATTACAGACTCCGCCACCTTTTTTGCGGACATATGTCTAATTAAATACAAGCATATCTCGTGCGGTCCGATGCGTAGATTTTCCAATTGCGCAACGCACCACTTTCTAACGCCGTCGTCAGTCGGTCAGTCGACCGGCGTTGTTTTGACTTGTGACGTAATCCGCATAACGAAAATAAATACGTATATATGACCCAACTAAATTATGCCTCCGACTTTAACTGTGCGGTAACCAACATCAGACACTGTATTTCGTAAACCATTCGATACTTTTGTTTCGTCTATAATAATATTAGAAAGAGGAAAGATTTGATTTTTTGTTTGTTTGTTTGTTTGTTTGTTTGTTTGTTGTTTGAATTGAATAGGCACCGAAACTGCTGGACCGATTAGAAAATTTCTTTTACCAATATAATCCTGCATTATCCCTGATGAACATAGGCTATATTTAATACGTGAATGAATACCCTATTCATTCACGTGAAAATTTTGATGATATAACCCAACGGCCCAGACCGCGGGTTCGGCTCGTATTAAATAAAATAAAGACTCAAACACTTTTCCTCTTAGTTTTAATACTTACTGTATATGCACATATAATGTCATTCCAACTTTCTACCTGTTAAAGTGTTACTCGTTCAAACACAAAACAACAGCACTATAATGCTTAATACAACATTACTTTAATAAATAAACAATAACTCATGAAATGAGTAATGTACAAGTTAAAAAAAAAGAAATGTAAAAGTCATGAAATTTGGTAATTTCAGTTAAAATTTATTCAGAATGTGAGTAAATATTTGTACCGTAACTTGTAAATTTCTTTTAAACTACGCGACAATCGTATCATTAAATATTTAAACACGTGTTATTAAATTTAATTACTGAATACAATACAAAATAATACACGACTTTATAATTATTATAACCGATATAAGAACACTTCACTAATAATGCTTCCGTCATTTGTTCTGTTTTATTATTTAAAAAACAAAATAATTTTACTATTGTTATTTTACGACTTTAAATATTATACTCGTTACTATGCCGTTACTGGATTTTTTTTTGTCATGAATATTTAATTATTTTGGTAAGAGCTGCTTTTGATAAACTCTACTAACGTTTATAATATAAATTTAAATACTCGGACTATTCCCTTTTCGGCGGAGGAATATATATGTTAAGATAACTGGCGCAAAAATTGGAAATATTAATTATTACCTGCGTTAACCATTTAAAATTTTAAATTCGCGTGGACTGTAGAAAAAGGCTTTTAGCCCCGCAGGGATGGGAATAAGTTCCTAAAAATTCGAATTTTTTGAGTCTCCGTTATAAATAATAACTTGTATACAGAAGTTTTGACATCTTTTCAATAGTTGTGTCGATGATGGAGTCTAACTACATACTTAGCAAATTTGCCTTATTAAATATTAAAGCTAGGTTGTCTATCAAAACTGCTAGAACCAAAATGTCCTATATTAAATTAAAAAAATATCTGCAAAGCGGTAGGATTTAATTATTATTTATATTTAAAGTACCGGCCAAATAATTCCATAAAATACTTTCTCATTATATTTTTACAAGACACAGCTGTGTACAAGTTTGGAAAATGACCGGTAATAGGAAAAGTTCGTTTATGTCGTAATTTCTTCAGATGTTAAAAATTTTTGACTACAACATAAACATTTACTTAACGAATAACGACTTTTCGTATAAAAATATTCATTCTCAAGCTTGAAATTTACCAGTAATAAACTAGATTATGGTTCTCAGTTAGAATACATTATGTATCTATTAACCTTAAAGTGAGGGTTACAAGGGCAACTTTAATGCCTAATGTCATCGTCATTAAATAATCTTATTTACATTACATGTAAACATATGACTGTTACGACTATATGTATATATGTTTAATGTTTTGGGGAACTATGCAGTACATCTCACGGGGTATGTTGTCACTGCCGCTCATGCGTGTAATACACCCGAAAAATGATTGAAGTTCTACTTGAATTGAATACACATGCATTACTAGACGTGTGTATTAAGTTGGAATGATTGTTAGAAGTGTCTTTGCTTCACATTTCCCTTAGTATGAGTTTTTACGTTTGCTCGAAAACGGTCATCGCTTACGTTTTCGCACATACAGCGCCCCCGTGGACCGTATTGGAACTAAAATTTCTCAGCCTGAGTTTCAGACCTCAGAAGCATTTGACACTGCTGGCATTTGGCAGAATTATTTGTGGCGGTGGTGTCTCCGTACTCCGCAGCCGAATCGCCATCATAAACTTTTTCTTTAAACCGTATCAATCGTATCGGAAGTACCAAACTCTTCCATTCGTTTATAGATATATGTATGTAAATCATCTTAAACCTATATTCGGTTTGACCTTCAACCGACACCAATTTATTTTGGTCTCGATATCAAGTAACATATTCATTATTAGCTTTTACCTGCGGCTTCACTCGCCGTCAGAGGTTAACGGATCTTTCGAAAATAGACCTTTTTTGAGATAAAATGTACCGTACGTTCTGTTCTGGACCCCTGACAATGATGTGTGTACCGATTTTCATGATTGATTTAGTAGTTTAGGTGTCAAAGCGTAGCAAGCAAGGAAACAAACAAACAAACTCACTTTCGCATTTATAATATTAGTCAGGACATACTATATTTAAAGTAAACCCATTTGCTCATGCAAATTTATTAAATTATAAGGCAAATTTCCATGACTAACATTGAGGTATTTTACAAAATTCCATTATGTATACCGATTTGTTTGAATTGATAAGTTAATGTTTATATTCTGCGGTTATTCTCGTAGGTCTGTTGCGGATGTGAGGACAGTTAATTGATGGAAAATACGGGTTAATTATATTTAAATGTTTATTTACGCATGGAATCATATTATATATTATTAGGTTATATTTAATTAAGCAAACGGCTCTTAATATATGCGTAAACATGAAGATATGGTTTAATTGTACGTATATAAATATGATAACAACATTTTTTTTATTAATGTACCGTTTTTTGTAATGTGAAGCTCTTGCTTAATTTGCTTTTGACTGAAGGGTGCGAATCCCGGCTAATTCTTAGGCCTCCGGAAAGACAACGGATCTGTGATCGATTCAAGTAAAACCTATCTTATGTATATGGAACTAGTCACAGATATTATCTATGGGCGGCAGTGACTATTTAAGAATACATGCTCATTTACTTTTGAATCTTATAAAAAGTTAAAATTGAAAAATGTAAAGCTCTGGGTATTTTATAAATCTTGTTATTACCTCAAATTAATGCCAATTGAACTGTATACACATATAAATATCTACATACCTACTACACAGATAAAACACGCCACTTCCATTGTAAACGTAAATAATGCAATTTTTCGCTAATGTAACATAATGGGATAAGAGACGTCCGTTCATGTCAAACATGCCCGTTTGATGGTCACGAAGGTATAATAGATACTAATGTTCAACACGCGATGAAAAATCAGTTATATTTCTTTCGATTACATTATTTATTTATTTATTCAAACCCAATTTATTTTCATATGTCAATCATTTTTGTCGATTTATTGATAAAGAAGATAGGTTTGGGTCATTTTTAACACCGAACGACGATTATTGTCTGTTCAATGCCAGCTCTATTAAAATCGTCAATGATATTTTGAAAATAAAATAAATTGTACTTAATGAAATCTATTCAGACACTAGACTTATATTAGACTTTCATTTCCTAAGAAAACTACTGAAAATACCCAAATCCCATAAAACATTAGGTACCAGCAAAGCACAATACCATTAACAATGTCATTTTGGTTGAGGCATCAGCGAATAATCGCATGAAATAGAGAATCTCTGGGAGGTCGATTAAAAAACGGACGTAACATCAAATGCCGGATATTCTTGAGATTAATTCCCTGATCTAACGTCGAAAGAACTTCCATTATCTATTATAAGTGAACGCCTTCCGCGCGATCTCGTGAAAGTTAATAAATCGATTAGTAATCTCGTGACATAACATACCGTAATTACATATTTTACTATTTCTATGATTATTTTCATCAAGGTTGTCTGGGAAATAGAATAACTTCGTGTTTTTTGTCACTTAATTTGTTGTTATTTTATGCCTCTATAGAATTAAAAAAAAAATGTTTCTAGTGCTCATGTACGTCATATATTTTAGGAACGCAAAATGTCATGTCTATTAAGTAGCTGATAAATAATTGATACTTTTTTATTTGTGTGCAATTAATATGTACTTAATTATATCCTAAATATATTCAGTTCATGTATTCGTATGTAGTATAAAGATCTAGATATCACGTTTTTACTAAATGCTTATGTGAAAGTGCTGGCTCCAAATGCTTCACATTTTGTGCGAGTTTTCCTTTAAGTAGCAACTTGTTTGTGATGCTTGGAACGCGGCAGTAACGTCCATTTTATGTGAATATCCACAATGTTTTAGGTGGTTACCCTTTCGAGAATATTTCGACATTTTTTTTTATAATAAGCATGTAGTAGATAATTTGAAACTGGCTTACGTTCAATTTGTAAATTCAAGTTATTACTTATTTTATTTGTTTATACATAAAATTTTCGGGTAATTTAAGCAAATTCTTAATTATGAATCTTGTCTTGATAAATCACAACTAATTATAAATTGAAATATATTATTTTTGTGCGATTATGTACTTTTTGTGATATTTTTATTTATGTAAAGATAACTCTATAGTATATTATTATGTTTTTATACCTCCTTGCATTTGATAACATTATCTCTCATGTAATCTTCTTAAAATCTGGGCATCCATAATATTACTTTTATGTTTATTGCTGTTTTTGTATTCTCTGGCCAAAGGTTGCCTGGAAGAAATCGCTACTCTAACTATAAAGCCGTCTTTTATATGTCTTGCAGGTTTTATAATATTCTTTGTGTGTATTTTTAGTCTCTGAATAAAGGGTACTTTTATTGTAGCGTATTGTATCACCTCAGCGAACAAGTCACTTTTATTTTTCATGTGTAACTATAAATATTTCAGGTAGGTCTTCTTTCTCGGATTCTATTGTGATTTCAAATGTATGATTTCAATTGATTTAACATAGTAAACCTTATATTATTCCATATTTGCTTGCGCTACGTATACTTCATAGATAAATAACTTCTGAAGCGGTGACAGCAAGTTGGCATACAAAATAAGTCCTATGTGAATTAAATTGTATCAATTAATACATAAGTAATCTTCTCTATTTGTTCCATTTCAGTTTCATCGAGCAAGACAAGGTGTCTGGATTTTGGACGTGGATGTTCGTACTATCTAAGCTGCCCGAGCTCGGCGACACGGTGTTCATCGTCCTACGCAAGAAGCCACTCATCTTCCTCCACTGGTACCACCACATCACAGTGCTGCTGTACACCTGGTTCTCCTTCACGGAATACACGTCGTCCGCGCGTTGGTTCGTCGTCATGAACTACTGTGTGCATAGGTGAGTTTTGTCATACATGGTACTCTACCATATCTTGCATCTTTTACGTCTGTTAACTTTTGGTGGCTGCAATTGTTTGTTACAAACATGAGTGGCGTAATGCCGCCCTCGTTTTATTTCAGCGATGATGACGCTATTATATTTCCGTTTGAAATGTGGGAACTGAGGAGTATGTCATATTTTAGTGTGTTATGCGCTAGAACTTCCTTAAGAGATACAAATAATGTGATATTAAACATAAAAAAGAATTCGGCTCCTTCTTTACCTTCGGTAACGTTTTCAATGTGAATGTGAATTGCAATAAGTACTTATAATAATGGTTTCATCAGTTTACCGCACCAGTTTACTATTTCCGTAACGGTAAATAAAATTCGTAATTGATGACATCATAACTTGAAATACTATGGAATTCGTTAATGCAGCTTTATTCTACGGCTTGCCAATTATGTTTGCATCCGATGATTAAATGGTTGTCTAAATTTAGGAATGAGCAAGTTACAAGTTCCTTTACAATCGTTAACCCACGCGCTTCCTACTCATGTCTTATGGCACCGGCTCGCATCTGATATGCAATTCCAGCTTACAAATACGAAATTTCTAAGCTTTCCGTATTTAGTATTGGCAAGGACGTAACATCTTGGCTTGGATGTGTTAGGTTTTTTTTAGTGTCATGGCATGGTTTCATTCTAGATAGGTTGTGCGCGTTATCGTCTGGTACGTAACACACAACATCATTTCTATAATTACTTTAGACGTAAACAGTAGTATCGAGATTTATACAGGATACCATAATCATCGAAGCGTGTTTAATGACTTTAACCTATACACAGTCAATATTAACATCCTTAATATTTTTAATTCAGAGAATTTTCCAGTAGATTTTCAATTAACACATATTATACATTAACGTCAACAATAACTCAAGCCATGTTATAATCAACAATCAATCGTCCTTTATTGATTGCAACGTTCGGCTCAAAGTAGAGCATCCGCTAAGGACAACGATTCCTTATTAGCAGGGTCAAATGCAACTCGCCCAGCTATCTAGAAATATCTATACATTTTTAACTTTGTCACAACCACATAACGTTTGTATTGCCGTAATACGCATTGGTCCAATATAGATATTGGTTTTATTGCAATTTATAACACATTAACAACTATGACACAATAGTGTTCTCAGAAACCAACACTTATGGAAAATTGGCAATACCTTAATGTGGAACATGGTAAATTGGAGGTCAAGCTCTCATTATGGGTCAATGTTATATTTCGGAATTGTAAATTAACCTCGCAGATAATTATTATGGAAAATTTCCAAATAGATCAAACCACAGGAAAGGATATGCCTTTTTTGTATACAACCAATATACAGAGAAGTTTACCTTTATTTAATTAACTTGATAACCTGTAACATTGTTACTTTTTAGGAATTTGAAATCAATGACGGTATTTTTCCTTATTCCAGTGTGATGTACTCCTACTACGCCCTAGTGAGCATGGGTAAGTACCCGCCGAAGATGCTCGCGATGACTATCACGTTCCTCCAGCTGACGCAGATGATAGTCGGCTGCGCGATCAACATATGGGCCCACAACTACATGGCCACCGCGCCGCCTCACACTTGCGGCATCAGCGAGATCAACATCAAGCTCTCGATGGCCATGTACTTCTCATACTTCGTTCTCTTCGCTCGCTTCTTCTACAAGGCCTACCTGTCCCCGAAGCCCGGCAAGAAGGCCAAGATCGAGCCGCTCCCGGAGGCGCCGGCGGTGAAGAAGCCCGACTACAACAGTTACCCGCGACAGAGGAATGGTGTTGTCCACTAGTCGACAACTTGTGATATTGCTAAGTATTGTATTGTACAGGTTTTGTGTGCGGACGTCCGGGCAGTCTTTAAGTTAATCAAATTGGAATATAGTTTGCAATTGGAATAAATTCGGTTTCATATTGGAACAGATGCAGTTTGTAAATGGAATAGCAGCGATTCATATTTGGAATAGATGCGGTTCGTATTTGGAATGGATTCGTTTTAAGATTGGAACAGGTACGGTTTGTAATTGCATCTTGTGTAAGAAAAAATACAAAAGTTCATATTATTTTATATGCAGTGTAATTGAAACTTATGGAAAATACTATACAAAAACTGTCCTCCAATCAACTGAAAAACAGATATTGCAAACAAAAAGTGCAGTCTCGTTGCAGCAAACGTTTCATTAAGTTGATGTTTCACTAACCGAGCGTATAATTTGTGTAGCATTAGTAATTGACTACTCGTTTTATAAACATAATGATTTGCTCGCACGCATGTTGCCTATCAGCTGATCGCCGGCGCATGAAACGATCGTTTGGTTTTTTATCTTTTCGTTGGCAGAGCATAACCAAATAGATATATTAAGAACACTGGTACGATTTATCTATTTCACACCGTCTGAATGACTTGTTAAAAGACTTAAACCAATTTACATTTTAAACAATATGGTAATCGTACTGATCAGATATTCATAGCTATGTTTTCGGAGTCTGGGTGTTTGTGTACTTAAAACGTGTAATTTTTAAATATTTCTCTCCGAATTAACAACTGTTTATCCGAATTAGAATTACATATAAATTCATAAGTTCAGCAGTTGCTTAAATGTGTCGTGGAGTGCCAAAGATTTTAGAAACACCCAGATGAAATTTTTGAAAATATTTTTAATGCTTAACTACATATTATTTATACATGTACAGTTCATGCTTAGTAGATCCACCGGTTGAAGCCTTATTATTAAACTAGGTGTCGACTTGACCAGGTACAAAACATACCCTTACACATCAAGATTTCATAATGAACAAGGTCGTCATAGTAGCTCAGTGTAATGACTATTTTTCCTGTTACAGTCGAAGGCAATGTCGATGTCAAACAGATCGCCTCTAATTGTTACGTAAATATTAACTCGAATGCAACAAGCGAGGTGCGCGTTCTTAGAAAAGTTACGTCGTAACGATATTAATTATGCTCTAAATGATATTGTAAATGCGAAAGTCAGTTTGTTCAAGTCAGTTGTTGTTAAACTTAGTCCTGAGCGGTAATAATACATATGTGACCGACCGCAGAGAGGATTCCTTACCTATCTATAGTTAAGATAATGTGTCCATGGGCGGTGTTATAGTCATTAGTAATTTATAAAATCTAAAATTAAAACTAATTTCGAGACTACCATCATATCGTATCCAAATCTCTATGAAAATCTGAAGTCTAAGTCTAATATTGTCTTCTTAGATTAGTTTACGGGTTAAAAAATATATCTAATAACACAAGAGGAGTCGTGAACGAAGCGAGTTTTGCATAATTGTGGTGTCATGGTGCTCGTGTTAGATTTAAATATTACTTTGCTGTGCAAATAACATCTAATTAAAATAGCCGTTTAAATAAACCGCTGTAATTATATGGAAATTACAATAGTACTTACATTACACTAACATAATTATGTATAGGGATTAGCTATACCCTAAGTGAAGCGATACTCTAGTATATCTAATCAACTTTTATGAGATAACCAACGTATCGACAACTGCACGAAACTGAAACCGTATCCGTTCCAATATTCATTACCTCACTGTTTGACTTAAAACACTCGTAGAAATGAAGAGATGGAGCGAATGAAATTGTATGTCAATACAAGTACGTTTGCAAACAGTTTGAAACTGAAACTATCAATTTGACGTCTGTAATGAACTGCTTCTGATATCGATATAATAAAACTGTTTTCGATATCAATATGAACATCAAATATCGGTTTAGTAGCCGTTTTCGTGTAAAGGAGACTGCTCCGGACTACCGCGATCTCTAAGGCCGGTCGTCACGTATTACATTCCATGCTAGAGTACATTCGCGCGGTGTGTCCACGGCTTTAGTTCTGTTGCTTCGTGAGTGACGGCCCAGCCTTAGCGTGGCACGTTTACATGCGGAACATATGCGATATTCCAATATGCGTATAAGTGAACAGGTACAAATTATTATTAGAATTAACCTCGCAACATTGTCATACATTTGTCGAAGAAATAACCGATTGGACTCCTAATAGATAATGTTTCGTGCAGATAAGTGGACTTGACATTTGGCATTTGACATTTGACTTCGAATTTTTTGTAAAGATGCATGCTGCATTTGAACCGCAAATAAATACGTTATATATTTAAAGAAAGTGTTTTCATTGGGAGTCTATTTGGTTAACTTGTTTGTGGTACGTTCATGTAGGAAGCTTTTGCCTAATTGTAGGCCGTGATCCTTACACAATGTGGGTATCCTACTTTTACTAAGTAGCAAATTTTATCTGTCTCTTGTTCTATATCTTCTAATAAATCTAAAATAACATATTTCTGTAGAACTTTAATATCATTAAAAATCTTGTAAGCATCACTTTGCATTATTCAATCCTTCGAACACTAATTAAAGTTGAAATTAAGCGCATTGTACACAATACCAACTTCATTTAGTGTTTGACGGATCGGATCAGATCGGATAGTGACAAAGTACTTTTAGGTAGTCTATTTTATAAATTGTAAACGGAATATCGCATTTGCGTTCAAATGTAAAACAGTGTAACTACTTTGTTGTTGTTTAACGTATTTATTACTTAATGAAAAAATAGTGATTTTTAAAGTAATTTATTTGTAAAGGGGTAGTTTTATCGACCTGTACAGTAAGTTAAAAAAATATGGGTTCCGCTTATTGTGATCATGTATCGGTCGTAGGAATAAAGCTCGGCCACAAACGGACTTATCTATTACTGTGGTTTAGGTGTCATATTGAAATTTGTCGGAGATAGGTCCTTTTGTGTGCGCGGGGCCTTAATATAGTTTTAATACTTTGAAACGCTTGTCAAACAAGTGCACAAAGTGTATTTCTAGAATTGTAATTTCAAATAGTGGGTTAAGAGATTTGCTGTTTGTACTGACAGTTACGGCTCTTTGGAGTATTTGAGTAAAACTTTTAAAGGCTGCTACGTTACGGCATTCCGGATACAAAAACGGACAGGAGTGTGTAACAATAGAGTACCATACGGTATTTTATGTCTACAGTCTTTTTTGGCCTACAGAATTATTTAACGAAATAATGAATCATAATAAATAATTACTTATTTTTATTACTGTTCAATGTAGAAAAGCAATTATTGCTCCGGTTTCTAGCGGGATACCGTAACGTGTGTAGCCGGCTTAATGATTGATCCATTTCGAATTTAATTTACCCGTCGATTTATCAAAACAATTGTACATAGCTGTTTGGGTTTCACGAAATTGATGCCCCATATTGTTTACTATTGATTATAATGAAAAACTAAGCAAATATTTTTTTGCGTGGGAATAATAATAACTATCAATTTGTATATTATAAATATCAGGCTAAGATTGTATGTAGTTTCCAATACGTTTACGGGTGAACTGACGTAAATCCAATTTAAGAGGGGCTTGTAAACGGGTCGCTTGTGGCAATTTCTAGCTGCTATTGTATAGCTGTCGAGTTGCCGACTGTATGGCGCTACGTAGTGCAATACTTGCAGATGTATCGATATAGCAGTGGCTATGGTAGTCGTTTTTATTCAAACACACTTTTTATGTCTAGCGGGCTAGATTGCAGTGTTGCACTATATATAACACATGACATAGCAGTAATATAGTATCGCTGGCAGTATTGCTGTAAAAGATGAAACATTTTAAGCCTGTTTACAAGCCCTAAAAGGCATTTGACGATGCCATGATGATAATTAATGTACAAAGATATGCAACCGAATGTACCAAGTCGTACATCGGACAGTGAGAGTAAAGTAAGTGAATGAAATATTGCGGCTCGTATAATGATAGGCCACCGCGGCGGACTGAGTGTCCACTGTTAGCCGGTAGTTGTAAATGTTTTCTAATGGAGCACTTGTGATGTGATTTTCATGACGGTTAAAAATTTTAACGCTTTACGTGTCATTAGTATAGACAATGGGGAGGTCGGCAGAAATTGTGGTGCAGGTGGCGCCTGTTTGCTGTGTGCCAAATGATTGTATGGTCTATGAATCTTACTCGAAAGTATGTCAAACTGAAATATGCAAGGCCAAAATTACTAGAAGTAAATTAGATTCAGACATTTTAAAGAAATACATTCACATGGCAATTTTATTTTTCACTTTACATAATAAAATAACGTTAACAATGTTACAACAGTGGTGAAATTCTGTAAACTTTAGAAAACATTACGTTCATTCATATTTGTAACATGAATTTTATAGCCAATCTTAAAATAATTTTAGATGTTCAAAGTCACACAAAAGCATTACTTGTGACAGTGCAAAGTTTTACGGCGTCAATTTTATTTGTTGGTATGTTTTATCAATATAGGCCTCGTATGAACCATCACTCATTATTAATAATCAATCCATCCAATAATTTACATACAAAAGATTGATATTTAACATTGACGTTTTGCCTTCTGCAGTGTCAAATTTCGATCTTTGGTAGATTCAGAATTTGCATAGATTGATTATTAACGACGGGAGTGTAATAAAAAGTTCCAACTAGAGAGACGGAAATCGGTAGCCGGCCTCCCCATTGAATAAACGGTCACTTATTGATCAACTCGTAGCGATTTCAACCCAAATTAGGTGTAAAACAATTCGTGTAAGATACGCGACGCTAATACTACTTGATGGCTAAATTTTATATAGATTACAATAAATTCGAAGCGTTGTGAGTAGATGCAGTCTGTATTATCCACGTACAAATAGTGAATATAAAGTGTCCGAAACTTGTGATTCAAGTATCGTTAAGTTACGCCATACATAAAGTACATAAAGCTTCAAGCGGTTAAAAATGTAGAAATATTTCCGATTTAGATAAAATCAAGGAAAGTCATAGTTTAAATTGTAGATATGCTTTTGTTGATGCACGATTTTTAAAATGTGGGCATTATGATTCAGTGAAATTACTGAATTTATAGTATCAGTTTATCATTTAAACAGTAAACGTAAAAAAGATATTTTAGTCCACAAATTCTGCTCCAAGGTGTATGTACGATTTAAATTTATGGTTAAAATGTATCTTTGAATGATTTCTCTCTCCTTAACATTCTTAGGGTATAGAAATTTATATTGTAACTGTCCGCTTATTAAACCTTTACGAATTTGTAAAGAGGTGGTGTGCAGATATTAGCATAGATATTAGTCCAGGTCAATTTGTCTAGTTAAAATAGAAGTCACAAGTTAGATAGGTTTGGATAGGCTGTTGATTTTTACTGTCCAGTACTTAGGGCTATGTTTTTCATTCTGGACTAATCTACTTTTAAGAATTTTTACGGTTATATTTAATCATCTGAAACCATTTTTCATTTCATTAATGCGGGTAGATTAACCATTATTTTACGTGTGGTTTGGGATTATTATAAACGGATGTTTGTTCATAAATAATGCGCAAAGCAAATTAAAATGGTTCAAAACTGTTTCTTAGGTTTAACGATTATATTGTCATTGGTACATTCAACGTCACACAACCGTGAGTACATTTTATGCCATTTTTGTACTTTTTGTAGTAATGTTTACATTGATTACTAGTATTTATTTAACATATTTTGTTAAACAATATATTTAACTCGTTCCGTCGGCCTTTTGTTGTAATTTTTGTGGAACTT